>LOJH01000130.1:11357-60486 GCA_001685095.1 Ellobius talpinus | reverse complement strand
AGAGAGAGAGAGAGAGAGAGAGAGAGAGACCTTGTGGAGGAGGGTTAGGCCAGAACCACACATTCCACTCTGAGCCAACAAGCCTCCAGGCCAATGAGAGCCATGGTGCTTTTTGAGGTCAACTGGTGCCACCCACCCAAGCCCCTGAAGCAAAGTGACTTCAGTGGATATAGACCTCACAAAGCCAAGGAGTCTTCACGGAACAGATAGAGCTCACAACATGCCACACTCCAGTTTAATGATGTAGTCTCCTGTTCATGGCCTTTGGGGGGCTCAGAAAAGATGGTATTATTGCCTTGTAATGTCCCATTCCTCTGAGTTCTGTTGCTGGGCCCAAGATGTACAATATAGAGGCCTGGAGGTCACTAACCTCTCTAGGCCTTCCATCTGAAAGGTGGCAGGGCCACATAGGTTACCTGAGAAAGGTCCCAGTCAGAAGGCCTGTGGATAGAACTCAAGTACAAGTTCTCCAGGAAATATGGGCAGCCTCAGACTCCACTTAAGTTTTACTTGGCAGGCCACCCCAAGTCTTCCTTTCCAAAAGTCCCAACAGGCAGAAACCCAAGGGCACAGTTAAAATATAACAAGAACCCCTGGCAGGCATACTCTGTGTGCATATCCTGCCTGGGCTGCACCCCTTGGGTGTGGTGTGTGGGGTGGGGGCCTCTCACCCAGACTCAACCTAGCAAATGGCTGAGAAAAAGCTTTAGATTCATTCAGGTAACTTGGCCTAGACAACATCCACTTCTGGTGTGGTAGTCTGGGCAAGGTCTAAAAATGGGATCCAGTGAGGTAGGCACCCATGATGGACTTAGAAGACAGTGTGGAGGATGCTAGCCTAACATACCAGACTTGGTCTCTTGGCCAGAGCTCCCCATGTTCCGTCTCCAAATTTCAGAAGCTGACAGCTACTTCAAGGTTTTCAAAATGACTGTGCAGATCCAACAGACCACAGCTCTGGCTGAGCAGGCTGCTGCCAATAGCCAGAGCTGGGGGGGGGAAGCAGCCCAGTAAAGATGGAGCTCAACTGGCCAAGCAACTGGGGCATGCAATCAGACACTGCAGCTGCAAACCAGGAAAATGGAATGTCCTCCGAGGCACAGTGCAGCCCCTCACATCTCTGCAGGTTTATCTGCTCCCAGTGCCTGACAGAGGGCCTGAGGGGGAAGGCTGCCCTGTGTAACTGTAGTCTGGCAGGGCCTGAGCCAGCACTGAAGCAGGAATACCTACAGAAAGCAAAGGCATGCCACCAAAAGACCCCATGTGATGTCCTGGACTGGGCAGGTGACGAAACAGGCTAACAGGGCTGTTTGTCTCACAGCTCTCAGTTTGTTTGTTTGTTTTAGCTCTCAGTTTTGAGCAGTGGCAAGGTCTTCCCAAAGGCGGGAAACAGAATGTGAATATCTTGGCCCCTGGCAACTACAAGCCCAGCTCTCCTGCCAAAGTCCCAACTGAGTCTATATGACATGACTAAAGCATGGCAGGACCTGCTATGGATGTCTCTGCATGGATGTCAAAATACCACCATCGAGTTAATCACACACATACACATATATACAACACATACACACACACACCAATGTCCTCTCTCTCTCTCTTTCTCTCTCTCTCTCTCTCACACACACACACCAATACCATACTCCCCAGCCCAGGACATAAGGCAACCTACCAGGGCAAGTTCAGCACTTTGTTTCTGAGCTTCACTCTTGGCTTCATCCAGCTGAGACTGAGAGTCTAACAGAAGCTGCCTCAACTTCAGGGGAAACAGCCAGATGAGAGGTAGAGGAGAGGGAAAGAAAAAAGAAAGAAAGAAAGAAAAAGAAAGAAAGAAAACCGGTTCCAGTGAGTCCATACCTAACCCTGGGATGGAACCCAAGCCCGGAAGATTGACATAGAAGGGGCAGGTGTCCTCCAGCTACCATTTCCTGTCAGTTAACTTAGGAAGGATGGCACACCCAGGCTTTAGAAACACCTGCCCACCATCCCTTGTTAAAGAGCAAAAATTTGCAACCAAAACCAGACTGAGGGTGCAGGCTTGGGAGATCTCCTGAAATCAGGAGAGAGTAGCAGACTGAAATAGTGCCAGCTAGAAATGACAGCAGCAAACCTGCGGAGAGGCCACATGCTGAGAGGCCAGCAGGAGCATGCTGCTCTGGCCCTGCCCTGCAAAGGGGCCGGCCGCCTTTCCGAAATCTGCCCAAAGACACCTCAGTGCTGTCAGTGCAAAGGGGCATCAGCAGGGCTTCGGGTGAAACCTGAAAACCTAGCTTTTAAGGCTCCTGTTGACATGTTCTCCACAGTAAAAAAGGAACCACTCAGAATAACCTAGGTTTCATGGCGCAGAGGCCACTCAGGACCAGAACCTAGGAATGGTGGATTCACTCACCCCTGCCACCTCCTGAGCATAATTCTGGCACTCTGCACTGGCAGCTGCCATGTGCTTCTCCAGCTCCGCTTCCAGAAGTGAAGTGTGCTCCCTCACCTAAACAGGGACACACATGGACACTGGTCAGAGCCTCTCAGTGGCCAGCAGGGGCCCTTATTATATGAGTGGGAATGATAGCTGTCAAGTCTGGCTGGTCCCAAAATAAGCAAGGGTAAATATACTACTGGGTACACTGAGGTCAGAAACAGACCCAAGCGAGAGAACCCCTCATTGAACATTGAACAGGTCCTGAAAAGTCCTCAGACTTCAGGGTGGGTAGAGCAAAGCTTATGTATTGGCAAAGCTTAGGACAGAGGGCACTTTTCCAAAGGCCAAGGCTTGCTGCAGTACCTTGAAGAGCAGCAGGCCCCCCAGTAAGCACATCCCTGAATTCTAAGGTCTACAACTAAGCCACTACTGGGCAGACTACACAGCTCATGGCTCCCAGGCCACTGTGGCTGTAAAACCTTATCACTTAGGCTCAACAAGACAAAGCCCCTGCTCAGGAGAGCAATGGCCTCCTTGGACATGTGGTCTGTGAGGAAAAAAATAACAAGGACGCATACAATCTTGGCATGAATGTCAGAACATGACCAGCAAATTCATAGGACAACAAAAAGCAATCATCAGAATGGAGACAACATACCTGATCTGAGTTTTCAAGTTCTCCTTTTAGCTTCTCTACAATGTCTTCCAGATGTTTCACTGTGACCCGTGACTACAAGGGGGGAAGACAAGACCCATCAGGCACGAGACTCTGGGAGAAGGGTCCTGGGCCCACTAGCTCAGGTGCCCACAGTGCTGTGGCCATCAAGCTCTGGGAAGTATGCAGGCCAGCCATACCTTCTGGAGCTCCTCTTCAGCAGCCTCCACCTTGGCCTTCCACACACGCTCTTCCTCCTCCACGCTCTTCTGCAGGTCTTTGAGCATACCCTCCTGGAGGGGAGGCAACACTGAGGCAGGCCCCTCTCTCCTTAGTTTGACCCCACAAACACAAACTATATATCTTCTTCACCCTCCACAGCACTATTCTGTTCCACTGACTGTTGAATTGAGTGTCACAGGGGAAAGAAGCTGGCCCTGGCAGGGCTTTATCAGGAAATGAGGTCTACAGCCCTGTAAAGCTGCCAGACCTCCTACTATTCTTGAAATCAAAGGGCTCAACCCCATTTACTCCAGGCCTACCTTGTCCTCCCTGCCTGGCCGCCCAAGCATCCCTATTATGACTATCTTTCCTAGCCCCAAACCTTAAATCCATGCTTGTTCTTGACTTAATACCATCCAGCTAAAGAAATGAGGGCAAGGTGGCTACATGAGGGCACACAGAACCATGTCATCTGCCCCAAAGACTCCAGTCTCTTATTCCTGGCAGTGCCCTAGAAACACCAAGCTACAGTTACCACCAAGTCACCACCAAAGTTAGCCCTGGCTGCTCACCGTCTCTGCCAGGATGGTGCGGTACTGGTCACACTCAGCCTGCAAGGAGTTCTGGGTCTCTTCAGCCTCCCTCAACTTGGAGACTATGTCCTGAGGGCAGAGGGACAATCAGGAGTCTGGTTAGTCCTTCCTCTTGATGACTCATTGGACTCCTGATTCCCAAGAGCCAGAGGAGGACCCAGCCCAGCAGTGTCACTTACCAAGGAGGGCTCTAGGGAGGCAAGCGGTTTCTTTAGCAGCTCAGAGCCCTTCTCTTTGACTTCCTGCAGCCACTCATCATAGTTCTGCAAAGAAACAGGCATGGTGGGGCCAGGTTGCTCCCTGACAACAATGGGGACCTGGGGAGTCCATCTTTCTCCCTACCTGGTGTGCTGAGATGGAGAGGTCTGGGAGCAAAGCCAGCAGAACCTCCTTGGTCTGGGCCTCAGCCAAATGGAGCTGCTTTTCTGATTCCTCCTAGAGGATGGAGAGAAAAGGGCAGCACTCAGCCTATGCCCCCGAAGAGCACATCCTCAGCACTGCATGGGAGGGACAGGTCAGAGGAGGCTAGGATGTTTGGTCTATGGTCCTGGTTATTTGTGCAAACCAGCAGACACTCAGGTCCCAAACACTTTCCCTTTCCAGCTTGTGTGTGCAAGGATATACACACGTGTATAATGACCAAGCTGAAGTGTACAGTTAGGGCGGGTGGGGGCAGGAAGAGGCTAGAAGGTGCATGGTGTCAGAACAGGTGGAAATTGAAGGTGGAAGCAGGGCATATCCAGCAGCCACCAGGGTCAGGGCCAGTGGGAGACAGAGACAGAGGCTGAAGAGGGTCAGCTCCAGCTAGAGGAGAAAGGGACCAAATTCCCACCATGCAGGGCTAAACCAACTTAAAGAACACAGTGAACGTGACCCAAGCTTGACTCATCCCAAGCTGGGCCAAGCCTGACACTCCTCATTGGTCCTGCAGAGGGAGTCAGCAGCCCCTATGCAAGGCACAGCACCAAGAAAAGAGGCAGAGAAGACCTAAAGGAGCCTTCAAACAAAGCCCAGGACAACTGCATCCCCTGAGGACACAATGGCTCCAGGGAACTTTGGCCTAAAAGTTTTGTCTAAACCTGAGATAGACAGAACCCACTTTCAGTTCCGTACCACTGTGTATGGCTTGAGGCTTGGCGTGGCAAGGACCCCAACCTTGTGAGCAGCACTTTGGCTATCTATCCCTGATACATGAAGGCAAACAACATGACATATGAGGTCACCCTCTACCTCTATCTGCCTGTGTAGCAACAATCGAGTAAAGTAACAGCTTAGACCACAACCTCCACATCTGCCACAAACATGGGCCAGATTCATGGGTCAGTTCTAGGACTAAAAGTCCAATATTCCAGGAATATGACTTCAGCTCTAAGAATGCAATGTGGCTAAGGCTAGCCTTCCCCAGGTCTTTCGTTGGAGAACCACGAGAGAGTTACTGCAAATGGAGATGGACACTCCTGTGTAAGTGATGCTGGCAAAAGATAGCCTTTCATGTGTGATGGGCGCAGGTGCAGGGAGCTCTAGGTGTCACCACTGCTGGGGATGAGATGCCATGCTGGCTCCTGGCCAACCAAGGGCCCTAGAGGACTTCACTGCCCAGATGCTCACTACTAAGGCCATTTCCCTGATATGCAATATAATTTTCGGCTTAGTCCAAGATGAAAAATGCACAAAATATGTAAGCTGCATAACCCTGGTCTTGCTCAGGGTCTGCGCTCAACAAAGGAAAGCGTAAGGGCACAAATTTATTCTCTCCATCCTAAGGAAAAATGACAAGGAAGGAAGGAGGAAGAGAAGGAAAGAAGAGGCCATGGACCCTGGGGGGGTGGGGGGACAGCGTTAGATACAGGAGATGTTCTAAAGCCAAGGCTAGCCCGTCCATGGCTTTTAAGTCTCATGGTGTTTGCTAAAGCAGATGGGTATTGGTGCTTCACCCTTGGCCTTACCAAAGCACTCAGGATGGACAGGGGCTCTTACCTTGACTTGGGTCAGGGAGCGCAGCTTCTCCTCACAGGCCCGCTCAGCTAAGGCCAGTGCCTCCATGGCCTTCCAGTTCTTTTCTCGGAGGTCCTAGAGGGAACCAGAGAAAATCAGCATTGGGTCAATTATGGCACAGTCCCCACTGGCCGCCTCAAGCTGGTCTCAGCAAAAGCAGAACTCACAGAGCCTCCTTTAGTCCACACCAGGGAATCTCCTAGGACCTGCTAGGGACCAAGTTCCTTGGTCTATGTACACATGGCCTCTCAGGGCAGGTGGCTCAATACAAAGATAGATACTGTGGCCAGAAGTAGGAATGGTCAAGGCACAAGGTAAAATGGCCTGCCATTTTCAGGAAAGAGAAGTGGGGAGCTAACTTATCTCTTCAGAGGGAAGTTTCCTGATCCCCAAATAGAAATGTGGCTCCTGGCACAGTTCTGGCTTGGAGAGTCCCTTGGGAAGCTTTGTTCTCTATGGGGGCACTGTAACAAGGCACGTGCAAGCACAGCCTCAGTGGAGAGGTATGCCACCTGCTCAGCATGACTTCTTCATGGCTTCTAGCATCACCCTCCCTACCCTGAACTGTTCAAAGGGAGCATAAGTCCTGAGCCAGGCCAGTCAGTACACTCCAATCCCAGCCCAGAGGTGGCCCCATGCTTGGGCAGTCTGCTGTGGGATAGCTGTGGGCCTTATGGGAATGGAGAGGCAGAACAGCGGCTCAGCACACACTGTAAACTTCCAGCACAAACAATGGAGAAAGGAGCTGGGAGTGTGTTTCTTTCAGGAAGCCATGGTCAAAAGCTTTTTGAGAACCACCATTCTAATTCACACTAACATGCAGCCTGGGTGGTCTACAGAGTGTCTTCAGGTGAAGTGGGAGGACTTGGCCCACAGGCCCCTCTCTGCCCCTTCTACTCACATTGTTCTTCCCTTTCTGCTGTTCCAAGGCCTCCTTGAGCTCACTGGTCTCCTTCTCCAGACACGACACCTGTGACTCCAGCTCCTTGAGACTGGGGGCGGGGAGGGGGATGGTGAGGTTTCAGTCTTGGCTCTAAGAACTCATTTCTTCTCTGCTTGGGCACCTGGCCCAGCTTGAGGTCCCTCCCATCTACCTGGGCATACGCTTTAAAAAGCCTATCTAGCTGCCTAGCCTCTTTCTCCACTCACCTTAAGCGCCAGGAGTCAGGGCAAGGACCTGAGTCAGAGTTAGAAGTACGGTTTTTAAGACATTCTTTCTTCTAGCCTAGGTCCTTTCTGGGTACCACAGCCCATGTCAGCTGACCCTTCCCTGTGGTGCACACCTGGCCCTTAGCGCTGAGAACTCAGGGCAGTACTGCTGCCCCTCCAGCTGGAACTCTTGGAACCACGGTTCTTAGCAGCTCTCAAGACTTTTAGCACTTCTGAGACTTACAAGCTCCTTCTCCCTAGTTTTGGGACTGAGTTTGAGGAATTAGCTGAAGACAATCTATCACACTATAGGATGGTCAAGTCCCCATCTTTCCAGTGCTCTCCAGTGACCTTCACGATACAGAAATAAAAGCCATACTCAAGGCTCTTAGGGATGAGCCTCAAATGGACATCTTAATGTGATACCTTCTGCACTGAATGTAGAACAGATAGTCCAAGCCAGATATAGGAAACCCAAAGTCCAGAAGTGGTCAATTGTGGTGGTTTAAATAAAAATGGCCCCCATAGGCCCATAGGGAGTGGCACTATTAGGAGGTATGGCTTTGCTGAATTAGGTGTTGTTTTGTTGTAGGAAGTGTACCATTAGGCTTTGAGGTCTCAGAAGTTCAAGCCTGGTTAGTGCGTCACTGTCACTTCCTGCTGCCTGCAGATCCAGATGTAAATGCTCAGCTACCTCTCCAGCACCATGCCTGCCCGCATGCCACCAAGCTTCCCACCATGATGATAATGAACTAAACCTCTGAACTGTAAGTCAGCCCCAATTAAATGTTTTCCTTTATAAGACTTGCTGTGATCATGGTGTCTCTTCACAGCAACAAAATCATAAGATATCAATGATATTCTAAACCAGCAGCTTGAGCAACTCTGAGACGCCAAGAGAAGCCTGGCACACAGGTTTCTTTCAGGAGGCCATGGTCAAAAGCTTTTTGAAAACCACCATTCTAATTCACACTAACATGAACTATAAAGTCAGCAAGGGCTGAATACATGGCCATCCTGACCACCCTGACTACTAATGGACTCAGTCTGGCACAGCTTCTGTTTTCAGTCTGAATATGGCAGACCTGGCCTAGTGGGCTTTGTGGCTATGGGTTTTAGGCCCACGAAACCTCGAATCCACCCGGAAAGCTCCACTGGGATCCCTCAGTCACTCCCTCTAAGGCCAGCATTATACAATCGTCTCTTCTGGCAGAACACTCCGAGCATGTCCAGGGTAAGACCTTGAGGAAGGAGCATGCACACCAGTGGCAAGGACACACTGACCATAACCTCCTTGGCAGTGGCTATAAAGTTCCAGAACATTTGGGGTTGGTACTTCAGCTCAGAACAGGGTGGCTCCACCCAGGCAACTTACAGATACACTGTTTCAGAAGGAAATCAACCAGTTCCTGCTGGACATACCAACACCAGGCAAGATTTTAGCAGGTCTTATTCAGAGAGTGACTTAGTTATCTTAGTAATTTTACTGTGTGACACAAAAATCTGAGGTTGTTCGTTTTGATACAAGGTCTGGTAGGCCTGTTTGTCCTTAAACTTGTAATCCTCCTGCCTCAATCTTTAAAATATTAAAATTACAGGTGTGTCTTATCATGCCAGGCTTCAAAACTATGATCTTAAAACACAAGAGAAAGCCGTGAACGAATACAACCTCTCCACCTTATAAATATCATCAGGAGAAAAGAGGTTCATCCATGCATTCTGAGAGGGCTGGTTTCTGGGTCTTCAAGTGAGTTTCTAGTTTCATTCTTAGCACGCCCCTCCTCCCAGTTACAGAGCCTGGAGGATGCCAGGGGACACTCAGGCTGTGGCTAGGAAGCTGCATTACTGCAAAGCACATGTAGAAACAACTCTTTGGCAGTAACAGTCAGAATGCGAGATCCTGGTGGCTGCTATCCTAGGACACTGCCAGGATGCAGGGAGATGAAGACCATTCTTCGTATCCCTTCTTCATAAGGCTGCTTTGGGGGCCTAGACCATGGCAGCAGGACTCACCTCCCAAGCCTGTGGGCATCTGCCCCGGAGGCACTGGTCAGAAAGACTTGAGCCTGATTTGAGCAGGCACATCCAGACACTTTGGCCTTAGCCAAAAGCAAACAAACAGCCATGAGAATGGCTTGGTGTGAGTCTGTATGCTACTGACCGAGGGGGAATAGTCTGGCCAGCAGGAAGTCACCTCACAAATGAAATGACTCTATAATGTGCTCTGGACTACTCCAACAGAAAGGGGGGGGGGCAGCGTCCACTTCCTCATTTGACTTCTGGATCTCAATCCTTAAAAACCCCTCACCTTGCAGAAACTGAGAGCCCCTCTGAAGCACTGGAGAGTAGCAGCACAGCTTACTCTGAGTTTCGCTGTTATGTTCATCCAGGGATTTGGGCTAAGCTTCAAGTGTTAAGAAGGCGTGAGACCTCTAAGAGGCAGGGCCTAGGGGGAGGTAGTTCAGTCATGGGAGTGCTGCCCTAAAAAGGAATTATTTCTATAAAGGCAAGCTGTTGTACACAATAAGCCTGACCCTGGCCTCCTGCCTCACCAGGAGCAACTTATGGATTCCTGCCACTGTGCTACACACCATGATGTGAGAGCCAAGGAGGGCCCTCACCAGAGGCCAGATACCAAACCTGAGAACTAAGGAAGTATCTTTTCTTTTGAAGAGTGCCCAGCCTCATGTATTCTGTTGTAACGATGGAAAGCAGACTAGTGCAAAACTCTTGCAAGGTGGCTTTGTTCCCTACCAAGTCTGTCTCCTATCCTCTAAGTCACCAGAGGAACAGGTTAAGAAAGGGGACTCTAAAATCTAAAAACTCTGAAGGAGGATTTTTCCCCCCAGGAGACCCAAGCATTCCAGTGAAAGCTCCAGCTTCCAGGGGCCCATGGCGAACCTGGGCTATAGCTGGAGCAACAGCCCTGCAGCCCTCCGTGAAGCTTACCGAGTCTGCTGCTGGTCCACCTCAGCTTGGCTGGCCTGAAAGAAACACAGAAAGCTCCTTGGTTCCACAAGGCTCACAAGTGCAGGAACTGGGCAAGGCTGGAGGCCCTTTCCTCAGCGGAGTCCACCCTCTCCTTGGACTGGCCTGAGAAATGACTGACCTGGGTGATTTGGGCCTGGCCTGCTCCCAGAAGTGTCTCGATGGAACGGATCCTCTCTGTGAGCTGTAAGTTCTCTGCCTTGGCATCCTGGAGCTGCCCGTGGAGATTACTCAGCTCCTCACACTTGCTTTTCACTTCTACCTCAGAGGACTGTAATTTGCTGTGCAGCTCTGTAGAAGGACAAGGAGAGAGGTCAGGGTCTGGAAATGCCTGGCTGGGTACCTCCTCCAACACACACAGAACGCCAAGGGCTCCCTCTTGCACTGAGGAAGGCCTCACTTCCACATGGAGCTGCTTGTGGACTGGTAAGGAAAGGTGTTCCGTGGCAGCGACCTCTGTGAGCACCACAGGTAAAATAAACCAGCGAAGGAAAACGAACAGCAAGCAAAGCACATTCAGTGCAAGCTACACACAAGTCACTCTCTACAAAATACTGGCTCATAGGAGTGAGACTGAGAGCAGAAACGAGACATCTAGCGACTGTGCCCTCCCAAGGACCTGCCCTGGCCCTGCTCTGTGGGAGACATCCTCTTCCTACGGTCAGCTCAGAAGTCACACAGCTAAGTTGGCCCAGTGCCTCTGACGCTCCCTCTCCCTGAGGCTGATCTTCAGGCTCAACCCTAGGTGATGCTTCCAGATGGAGCCTGAACAAGGCAAGAGAGACTGAGTCCCAGCTTCCCAGGGGTGGGATCACCTCTCTCCCCATCACTGCAGCATGGGGGCTCTGCACCCACCATCTGAAAGTCTGCCTCCACCAGGCCACTCTTTCTTGTCTGGACAATGGCAGCTGCTCCTGTCACCCCTTCTCCCTAGTAGTCACTCCTGCTCCCACTGCCCATCTGAGCCTGCACCACGACTCTGAGGAGTGCCAGTGGAGCTGAGTCATGGCCCTGCCCCACATCTTCCGGTCACACTTCAGCCCTCATGGGAGGATAAAGAGGGTCTGCTCATGTAGTCAGCTTTCTCATCCCAGTACATACTCGGGGCAAGTTCACTCCTTTCTCTGGGCTTTGTGCTGCCTGGGCTCCCCTTCTTCTGACCTAGTTTTAAGATCCCACCTTCTACCTCAGAGGGCACACAGTGGCCAAAGGCACACCTGGCCTTCTAGAGCAGAGGCCAGGAAGCTGGCCCAAGGCTGCTCACCCCCACCCATTGTAAATAGAGTTTTGTTTCAATGCCAGGACTGTAGATTATAGGATATCAATGGCTGCTTTGCCCCTAGTAGCAGAGCAGTGTGGTTGTAACAAAAATCATCTATCTCAGAAAGTCAAGTATTTACTTCTGCCCCACCACAAACTGTCTGTCCAGAAGGCATTGTTGTGACTAGTCCTTGTGGCTAGCACTGCTGCCAGCCTAGCGTCCATGTCAGGGGTTCAGGAGGAATGGTGGGTAAGTGACTGATCACCACATTCTCATCACCAGCACCACCTAAGCCTTATCCAGCCCTTGCAGGCCCTGCCCCCTGCTCTACCGTCCTCACCTCATGTTTAACACTTCCAGGTTCTACTCTGTAGCCAGTGGTGGACAGTTTGGGCCCACTATGCTATGGTTCCCACAATGAGACAAGGTCACTGGGAAGACTCATCTAGGAGAGTCATCCAGAAAGAGACACAGACACTGCACTCACCTGCTACCCGCTGCTGCTGTTCCTGGGCCTTCTCAGCATCTGCCCGGAGGCTGGCGTGGCTAGTCTGTGCCCTGCACAGCTCCCGGGTGACCTCCTCAAGGCGCTTCTGCAGAGCCTCTTCACTCTCTTTATGGGATGTCTAAGGAGGAACAGACAGGAAGAGGGCTGTGAGAAGCAGAAGAAGAGGCCTAGCTCCTGTAAGCTTAGGGGCTGAAGAGAACACAGCTCTTTACATGGTTATCCTAGTCACTGTGGTCTCTGGATGGTGGGCAAAGAACAGGGCCAGTGACATAGTTCAGCTGGTAAAGGTGCTTGCCTCCAGCATGACAATTGCATGATAATCTGAATTTAGTCCTTGAGACCCACACAATAGGAGAGAATACTCTTATGATGTAATTTCAACAAGGAAGAAAGTCCATTTCTGGAAATTTTGAATCTGTATAAATATTCCCCCAGCTAGCACCCCTTCAATGTGAGGACAGCTGCTAGAGTTCTTGTTTTGGGGAGATAGCTTCCCCATTGGTGTCAATTCTCTCCCTTGAAGCAGCTGCACACAAGCAAGGCACACAGTTAAGACATATGGCACTGCTAGCTTTTTTACTTCAAAGTTCAGCCACACAAAACCATCAGTGTTCAACCATGCTTGATTCGTCAAACGGCCATTTCTCCTATTTTCAGTCTACATCTCGAGGACTTTCATGTCAATGCAGACAGGTCCACCTCATCCTTGTTCAGAGCAACACAACTGTTGCCCACTCAGTGGCAGAAAAGCCTTTCTCATCTCTGGTGATGTCAATCAATCCTCCTCAGGGCATCTGTCAATCATTCCTAAACACTGGCCTCCTGGGGAGGGGATACTTTACAGGCCAAATTCTGCAAAGGACCAGATCTCTTCAGAACCCAAGTTTGTCTGGGTCACGGATGGGTGAGAGGGGACAGTCAACAAGTAACTCTAGTCAGCTAAAGTGGTATTCCAAGTTATGCCCCAAACCTTTTAAGGGGCTGACAGATTGAAAACACCACTTTCCTTCTCTTCCAGGGCAATGTCTGCACAGGGGTACTAAGTCAACCATTTTAATGACATGGAGACAAAGCTGAATCCAGTGATAGAGCAGCTCTTACTAAGGATGTGCCCCCTTGGCTGTAGAAAAGCGTGCACTATACAAGGGAAAGTTGGGGTAGCTTTAGGGTGGGTAATATTTTCTCTACATTCAAATGTGTCAAAAGGTTGGCTCAGCTCCAAATAAAAGGCACAAAAGTAAAGAATGGTCCAATGTCTTCCAGTGGGCAGGCATGCTTCTCCTCTGCCCATCCATCATAGCAGGGGCCTGTGTTCCTACTTGGACTCTAATATCCTCACCGCTCTGTCAGTACTGAGAAGAACAGGACAGAGACATCACCTGTGCAAGAATACCACCAGCCCACCTGTGTCTCTCTTTTCATTAAGTAGGAGAACCAACCCAGACTGCAGGGAGACTGCTCATTTTTCTTCTCGTGGTCAACATTAACTAAAGTACTGATTTCAATAAACAATCACAGGAATCCGTTCATCTACAGAAATCAAAAACTTCAAAACTTTAACAGAAAGCAAATACATACACCTAGGAGACAACAAGCATTTCAGCCTGGAAGAAGGTCATCAACATAGCCAGGCACATCAAAGGATTCCAAAGGCTAGTTAGGTGCTAGGCCAACAGGCCATGGACTTCCATAAACACTGCTGGGACTTAAGTTCAGTCTATCCTGGGACAAGGAGTCGGGACAGGTTCCATTTACCGCCTGGAAGATGGCTCTAGGGTCAGAGTTAGGGCCGCCTCCTGATGCTATGCTTTGGGAACTAAGCCAGTAGGCCTTGCCCGCCCTGGTCCCCAAAGAGTTAGAAAGGCAGAATGAAAGAGCCCTTTCTTTCTAAAGAGCAAGCTGCAGTCTCCCATGGCTCATCTTCAGTTGCACTGCAGACAGGCACTACTGTCATGTCCAGGAGCAAAGAGGAAGCCGGGCTCAGCCTAGGCCAATCCATCTTGACACAAGCTACTAGGAGCATCAGAAGTCGTAAGTCCCAGGGCTGACTGAAGCCCTGTGGGTGTTACCCAGCATGCTATGAGGACAACCTCCCTCCCTCTGAAAGAGACTGGGCATCCCCTTGGGAAACATCTTCCAAGCCACAGCATCTCCAGCCAGAAGCTCACTGGTCACTCCAGAGCTGCAGTAGCCAGACTCAGACCCAGAGTCTGACTCTGCCATGCCCCTTGCCATGCAAACTTTGGGTAGTCGTTTCACTTCTCTGGGCCACAAGCGTCCTTGTGAGTGAATGGCAGATGTCAACAGTTCCTACTTTGTAGGATAGGATATAACATTTAGCTGAGCTAATACTTATTGGTACCAAGCACTTACACTGATGCTTAGCACACAGCATTTCCTGTATGCTACTGTTCTAACAAGGCAAAGGTCAAGAGTTCAAGCCCCAAACACTGACTAAACTTCCAGCTATTCACCCTGCCTGGAAAGGGAATGACTCTGCTCATACAGAACACCCACAGGGCTATACAATCAGGTTCTGTGGGCAGTGAATGGACACTGAGGTGGCTACCACTGCTACTCACCTGCAGTTGTAGGATCTGCTTCTCAAAGGCGGCTGCTTTGGCTTCCAGAGCTTTCCGTTGTTGCTCCTCCTGCCGGGAGGCCTCTGACTTCTCCACTAGCTCCTTGTTGACCTTGCTAAGCTCCTGTCTGAGCTTTGCCAGTTCTGTGTTCTGCCTGTAAGACAGTTCCCAGCCCCAATTAAGGAGGGTGATAGAGACTGGCAACTGATCCCTCCCTCAGGCATATCTGCCCTTTTCTATTTTAGTGCCCAAGTCTTAGGTTCATTATCTAAGAGTAAACCATGTGGCTTTTGGTGTGGGTTTTATTGAAAATGGGTTGCCAATATAGTATGTGGAGCAAAAGGCCTCTCTCAGACACCACTGGAAACAGACAGAACAAAGACAAGACAGGTGCAAGGAGCGTCCCCTCACTCCCTGCATGTGTGTCTCACTTCACTGGCAGAAGAGAGGATGGCCAGCTTAGGGAGTGCTTCTTGAAGGCACTGACGGTCCTTGTCCTGGCTCCTTGTTCCACCAGATGACCAGAGAGGTCATTCAAGGCTAGAGATCAAGACACTTAGAAAAAGTGCCTTCAGTGTGGCACTTTAAAGTGGGTCTCAGGCCACAAGAATATTCTGGAATTTCAGGAAACTTACTGAAGGAAAGTTTGAGACTAATCAAATGTCTACCTCTGTCACTAGCTAGAAAAAGCATAAGACAAGGGGACAAAAAGAAGCAAAAACCCAGCTGCGAGTAGCTGTGCTTCACTGACAGATGGGGTCCCTCCTCTCTGACTAACTATACCAGAGACCAAACCACAGAACCTTTAACTCAAGCACTGTACAATGCAGAGATCCAAATGACCTGGTAAGGGTGTTGTGGCGCCTTCTCAGGACTGCTTTGGACTTCTGGATGGAAACAGGGCTGGTAAAACCCACTTGGCTGCTGCGGACTCCCGACCAGGCAGGGTTTCTGGACTGAGAGGAGGCAGCAGCCACCGCTTGGTGACAATTCCCCAAGCTTCAGAACTTTCTCCAGAAAGAAAGTGACAGAGATTCCACATGACAGAAAATGCCAGAGTTTCTCAGTCCTCAATATCCTCGCAGTGGAGGACCGAGACCACAGCAGGTCCTTGAAACACCTATACTCTCAACCAGAATAAATCTGGCTTTGATACTCTGTGACAACCCCCTCCGTATACCATGTATGCTAGCAAGGATGAGCAGAAGGTTGGCATACATCAGATCTTTCTGTGGCATCAATGACATGAGGGGCTCTGGGCCAGCTGCCAAGAGACAACTGCTCAGAACCCACATAGATGCTGGATGTGGCCAAGTAGAAACTCACAGGAAGTCCTGTGTATGGCTGCCACACCAGCCCCACACCCAGAAAGACACTTGACTGCATCTGCTATAGCCCACAAGAGACCCACTAAGTCCACCCAAGCTCTAAGTCCTAGGGAACATGTTACCATGGTCTCTATATGGGACACTTAGCTTACTTGCTTTCCACCTGGCTGGTGGCCTGGTTCAACGCATCCCTCAAGATGGAGTTCTCCTGCTGTAGGCGGGCCAGCTGGGTGTTGGGGCCATTCTCCAGCTGCTCCTGAAGAGTCCGAATCTGAAAAGTTACCAACAAGATCATCAGGGCTGGTCAGCCACACATAGCATTAGCAAGGTCACACAGCTCAGAGTGGAAGGTCTGGAGACTACATCTGCTCCAAGACAAGTCAGGAGAGTGCATAAAGCAAGAGGTACAAGCACTGTGCCACTCCAGTGTCAGGGTCTCAGGGACAAGCATGGACCTCCTTCACCATCACCCATCTCTCTAGCCAATGCCTCAGATAGATGCACAGGTATCTGAGGTCACACAGGTACACTATTCTGAGAGAAAAAAAGCACATGGCCACAGAGCACAACTACCTCAAAGAGGACTCATCTCTTGCCTCCTGAGTCCACATGGCATCCCTGAGACATGTGGCAGGGAGGCAGTTATGCCCACAATGAGCCAAGCATAGGTTCTAGAAGATAAATGTCAGTCAAGACAGGGAGTCACCAGTGCTGGTCTCCCGATCCAGGTAAAGGTATGTTCAGGTTTCCTACTTTACGGGATCCTCCCAACCACCCAGAGAAAGTGTAATTAGCATCACTGCAGCCTCACCTGGAGCCTGAACCCTGATCCTCAGGCACCACCTGATGCAAGGCTCTTTTGAAAAGGTGCTCTTTAAAATGTATTTTAAACCTTCCTGGTTAATAACATCAGACGTACAGAAATGCCCAGTCAGATTCAGATCCCAGCAGACTTCCTCAGTCTCTGCTCAAGCCTCACCCTCTGTGTACCCATGACTTACCCACCCAAACCTACTCCTTCCCCTGTGCCCACCTTGCCCTGCAGCTGCTGCACCTCCTTCACATGGTCCTGGTAGCTGGCCTGCATTCGTGCCTGCACAGCTGCGATCTCCTGCTCCCGAGCTACCAGCTGCTTCTTCACCTTGGCCTCCCCAGCTGCAGCTTTGGCCTTCTCTGAAGCCATCTCCTAAGAAGAAACAGCAGGTAGGGATGAGGGAACTTGACCAGGCAGGCAGAAACAGGGCCAGATTACTTTCATGAAAAGCACTGAAAGGGTAATGTTCTAAGTGGAGTTTGTCTGTTTATGTAGCCTAGAAGACAAGTATTGTTACCAGCACCCACTGGTGCTCTGTTGGCACATTCTTCTGGGATCTCTTCCCATTCCCAGATTAGTGGGGTCCTGCATAGACTGGCAGGGCCCAGAAGGTGTCCACAGACTGCCCTCCATATAGAGCCTGGAACTGTACCACCTCCCATCCCGACTTGGTTCTCAATAGTGTCTGGCTGGTGTCTGCAGGCCTCGGGCTCCTCTGCTGAGCAGAGCCCTATCTTACAAGGCCACACGCTTTGGCAATGGAGTGGACACACAATGGTCTTGTCCAGAGTGTGGTGCCTGGAAAGACAACAGCTGGAACGGTTTCCAGAAGGTTTTGCCTTCCTTGGCCTGAAGTCTTCAAAGCTACACCTGGGCCCTGAACACTTAAAAGGGAGCGCTGCCAAATCATAGAGCTCCCGGGAGTGCTCAAGCCCATAAGCTCCTTTAGACACTGGTCGTCACAGGCCCAACTCTGCCAGGCCCTTCCAGGTGAGAGTGGCACAGACTCTGCAGATGACTGGCATTCTCAGTGCATCCAGGACAGGCCTTTTGGCATTACTCCAAGAATGATCACCAAGCAAGACCCTTTCCCAAACATTTTCTCATATACTTTCTCAATGGTTTGGGGCTAAGAGATATAACACCGGCATGACATAAACACGCTGGCTCTGTTGGGATATGATGGTCCACAATTTCAAGGGCACAAGGACGATAAAAGCAGACAAAATAATAAACATTCAACTATTTACAAAGGGAAGATACAAATACCAACAAAAGCTCCTCCCTCAGCTGCAAGCCAGCCGGGGCCTCAGTGGCCACTTGCTCACAGTCTGTTAGGCTGGGCCAAGCAAGGTCAGAGTATTTGCTCTACAAGGCTCACAGTCTACCAGCAACCAGATACAGGTCTGTGGCAATTATAATGATCAACTCCATGAGAGTTCCGTAAGATTCCTCAGGGCTGGTTACAAAACTAAGTCATATAGGATATTAAATGTCCAACCCACCAGGGAAGTACAGGAGAACCTCAGTAGAAGCAGGAAAGAGTAGAGCGTCCTGGGAGCAGGCAGCTATCCAAAGAGGGGAAGGTAAGATGCAGAGGCCTAGCACTCAGGGTGCAGATTTGGGGATGGAGACTGGGAGCTAGTGACAAAGCATGAAAGAGGTTTAAGTAGAGATCAGCGCTGGATCTCCTGAGCTTATAGGAAACTGGACATGGGTAGGGGACAGAGGACCATAGCTGGACACTGCTGGACACTGGCATTAAATCTGGATCAGAGCCAAGGCCCACACTCTGGAAGATGAGATGGGTAACAAAAATCAAAGCTTCTGGACCTACAGCCCATACCAGGAACAGATTCTACTGCCTCAACCAAAGGAGGGTGGGACATGAACATGTTTGGTAATTAGGTGCCATTGTGGAAACCATGCCACACCTTTTAGGGAGAGCATGGACACTGTGGCCAGCACAGAGGTAATGTCTAAGAAGCCTTACTTCCTTCAAACCTGCCACCCTGTCCTTGGTGAATATGACTTCAGAATGGGAAAGAGCCCACTCTATCAGAGGTTACAACCTCCTCATTTATCATGTCTTAAGCCTTTTCTAAATTAAAGGGTACAGACACAACTGACTAGTCAAGCAACATACAGCCTGCTAGAGGGGCAGACACTCCTGCAGCCTCTCATCTGTACTTCAATTTGGGAGTCAGCAAATTTCCATCAGGACTCCTCTGTCTATTTAGAAAGAAGGTATTTTTGTTTTTGTGTGTTTGTTGTTGTTGCTTGTTTTTTGATCACTGACATAAGCTGGAGCCATCTGAAAAGACTGTTGGTTATGCTGACCCTGGGCAGGTAGTCCTGAGCAAGCCAGTAAGCAGCTGTCCTCCATGGCTTCCACTTCAGTTCCTGTCTTGAGTTTCTGCCCTGACTTCCCTCAGTGATGGAATGTGAACCAAGAGTTAACATGAATAAATCCTTTCCTCTCGAGTTGGCTGTGCTGTTCATTACAGCAACAGAAACTCTAACTAGGGCAGAAGGTATTAGAACAGCTCCCCAGAACTTCGGACTCTAGTCATCTGATCTAAGAAGTTGGAGGGCTCTGCCAAGTTCCATCGTATAAACTCTCACCCTTCCTGCAGCCTAGGCCTAAACCCTAACATGAAGTGTGCATAGAGCTAGGAGGAGATGGTACGTCCAATTGTCGTAAGCTGAAGGCCTGCATTTCCAGGAACCCCAGACAGCTCAAGTAGGTCATGTGGTGACATCTTAAGAGGCAGGACAGAAGGTCACTGAACCCTAAGGAGAAGTCTCTGGTGGAGGAACAACTTGTCTCTCAACCAAATTTTCTGTCTGGCTCAGAGGTGCAGTCACTGAATTTAAGACAAACTCAGTTTGCCTCATTTCTAGTTTGTCTCAAGTAAAACAGATGGGAAGTACCTAAGGGAAGGGCTATGCCTCAGATGGGGTCAGATATTTAATGGCCCAGGCCATTCCGCTGAGTCTGCTGCCTGGGACAGGGAAGGCAAGATGCAGGGAGATGGCAAGAGAAAACCCACAGCACCTGGCACAAGAGACAACTTTCTAACTGAGAGGATACTAGGCCCATGGGGATTCCCCTAGCCCTGCCCTCTATGTCCTCTGGGGATTCTGGGACACCAGGACCCACCTCAGAAGCAGAGAGGCAAGGGAGAGGCTCCAGTGAGCTCAGCAGTGAGTGACTGTCCAAGCCTGGGGACCTGGTATATCCCGAACAATGCCCCAAACCTGCCCCCTTAGCAACCCTGGCTCACTGCTACCTGTCATTCAGAGTAAAAACCTTCTGAGCAGCCACAGGCAGCCAGGAGCTACCCTGTACACCACTCCACTAACATCAGAAACAGGGAGGAAAAGCAACCTCTGCCCCAGTTCTCAGGAAAACCAAACTGGATTAAGTGTGCACCTCCTCCTTCCTCAATGCATTAACTCAGAAGATGACTTGTCATCCTGGGAACCACCGCAATCTGAGGTTCTGGTCTCCGCTGACCTGCATGTATTCTTAGACCTCAGAGGAGGGACCCCAATACCACACCATCAGCTCTTTAGACAGCACAGAATCTTCAGTCAAAATATTCTTGGCTTGCTAAGACAGACAAGCCCCTATCCTGATGCCCAAAGGGCAGCTGTGGCCATGGGGCAGGGGGCTTCTCAGAGAACAGAAAGAGAAGGGGCTGCCTCACTTCTGAGCTTAGACAGTACCTTGTTGAGTTCCCTTAGTTTGCTCTTGGCGACAGCCGCATCCTCTTGCTCCGTGGCTAGCAGCTTTTCTTTCTCTTCTAGCTGGCGTTTCAGAATTGCTACAGGGTCACCCTTCTGCGTGGCCTAAAAATGTTGATAAAGCCATATTAAAGGGGAACAGAAAGAGACATAGTTCCCCCCACTCTGGCAATGAAACAACAGTGGGTAGGTAGCTAAGTACCATCTGACCCTAGACACAGTCATGAGGAACAGACGGTCCAGCCTTCAGAAACTCCGAGACCTTGTGCACATGGATGCTTGCTGTAGTTTTCATAACCATAGGATTTCCAGTCTTAAAGCCAGTATATGCAGCCTGGAGGCCACTGGCTGCAGTATGGGAGCTAGAACAGAGGAAGTCTGTATTCTAAGGACATGGTCTGAGATAAGCGGGGACTATAGTTACCACCTTGACTTCAACACTCATACCCAGGAAATACCCCCAATGCTTACTTGCTGAGGAGCTCCTGCATCAGCGAGAACATACAAAGCATGTCATCCCCCAGTGACAGCCAAGAAATGACTAGCCCCAACACCTCCAGCCACTGAACTAACCAGCAGAGTTACTACCCAACTAGTTAGAGACAAACCCATGCATACCTCACTCCCTAGAACAGAGGCACTGGAGTAGGAATCAGTCTTTGAGTTTGCCATGGTAGCACAAGGGACATGTCACAGGGCTCTGCCACACACTACGTCTGGATTTCTTTCCTTATACTCTGGCCCAAACCAGCTGGGCCAGATCCCTGCTCTGCCTTCCAGGCAGACAAGCAGTAGTAGATCACTGACAGCTAATGCTACATCCTGAGCATAGGCAGCAATTGCAGGATTCTCTAGGACGTGGAAACCCTTTCAACCCTTCCAAGGACATTATTTTTGCAGTTTGACAAGCAAGGTATGCCTTGGTAGACATCTTCTGGGCAGGGGCTGATCTCTGGGGGAAAGGCGTGAGTCATGCCTGCCCTGCAGTGGCCTACCTTATGCCAGGTGTCCTGAGTAACTCCAGTCTTCTCAGAGAGGATCTCAATAAGCCGTTGGGCCTCACCCTCATTGAACACCATGCTTCCAACTGTGGAGACCAGCGTCTTATAGGGCAGGAAGAGAGGGCTGTCGCAATCTTGGGTTCCTGAAGAGGGAAGAAGGAGCAGGGGTTTATATTCCACCCCAAAACAAGGGATGTACAACACTATCCCTCAAAAGGTAGCCCTGGTCGGAGCCAAGGAGAACTGTTCCACAGCTTTAGAACAGCAGGCTGGTACAGTGGGCTTCTTTCTAAATGATGGGTCCAGACCCCCATGGAGTCCCAGCAAGACTAGGAGAAACATCCTCATTTTATATTGGTAGTAAGAATCATATTCAGGGTTCGGTGCGTGCTAGGCAGATGCTTTGTCACTGGGCTACAACTTCCTTCTTTAAATTATCAAGACTGAAGCTGTGTGCGGATGCGGGGATGAGGTAGCTTTGTTGATAGAGCTGCTAGCACACACAAAGCCCTGGTTCGATCCTTGGCACTGCACAAACTGGGAGCTCCAGAAAGGAAGGCAGGGAGATCAAGGTCACACTGCACTCCACTCAGGCCAGCCTGAGTTACATTAGACCATGTCTTAAACAAACAACAAAAAGGATGTGCAAACTATGCACAATACATTTTCCTCAGAGGTTTTTTTCCCCTTTCTTCTTTTTCTAGTAAACATTTTGGTTCATCTCACCTTCCATGACTCAGTGAAATTCCCTTTTCTACCTCAGCATCTCCATGGGCACTGACTGCCCGTGACTAACAAGGGTACTTTTCACTCAGTCCCGTGATCAGAACCACACACGCAAAACCTTGGAAAAGGCTGGCGGGTACCAGGAGTCTGCTCCCCACACTAAGGAACAAGCATTCTATCTCTAGTCTCCCTGAATGGAGCTTAACTAGTGACTGGCTTTAGGAGAGGAATGGCTGAGCCAGGTCTCCCAGAATGAGCCCGTTCACCCCCATCACAACTATCACTGTCAAAACCCAACAAAATCCTCCTAAACATCCTCATCCCCAGTCCCCGTGTTGATACTCATGCTGCCTACAGGCAAGAAATGAGTGAATGGAGATAGCTCACCTAAAATGACTAAGGAATTCCTTCTGCTGATATCTAAATTTGCCCCACGGTTGAAACAGAAGCCCAAATGCACTACCAACAGACAGACAAGAGAGGCCTGCAACAGCAAATTCAGCTAAGCCTATCTTCCAAGGACAAGGAATGGGAGGGTTCCTCCAGCAACCTTGAATCCTCTGACTTGTCACAATATTCCTACTTCTAGTCATAATATTTTCATCACAAGCGAAAGCACTTAGCACGATACCGTAATAAGGGGAAGGTGGGATGTGGGCGAGCTGGTTGCTATGAGCACCTTATTTTATAACTTCTTACCTTGGGAAAGCTCAGTAGATTTAAAAATAACCGCATGAGCACTAAAGGCTTAAGAGTTTGTATTGCCAAGAAAGTGGAAGAGTGTGTGTGGGGGTACCTCCTTAATTTCATTGAAATATGTATACACACACAACTAATGGTGGACTTACATACTAGACATAATCCTGAATGCTACAGAGCCAAAATAAAACACTCCATGAGCTCACTCTCAGGAGGAACCCTCACTGACAGTTTTTGTTGTATGTTTTCCCATGCAGCCCCAACCTTGGGTGGATATTCATTGCCCAAGGTTTAAAAACCACAGGCGAGGAGGCACGATGGCCTCTTAAGACTCTGTGGAATGGAAGGCTGTAGAGACATTCCTTTCCCGATTCAGAACAGTCCAGACACAGTGCTCCCTGAAAACTCGTATGCGACTCTTGCAACCTGTGATGTGCTTCAAGCAGAAAGTTTACATGGGGTTTCAAAACTCAACGTAGACAAGAACGTAAACCAGTAACCTGACATATTGGATGTGAATTGGTAAGTTGGATGAAGTATGCTGTTAATACTCATTCCAACTGTTTCTTCTTGGCCTATTCTAAAATGGCTAGCCAGGACTATTAAGCTACAGATGTGGTTCACACCATATTCCTCTTGAACTGGCTGTTCTATGCCCTTCCAGCCCCGTGATCCTAGAAGGCCCTATCCTCTAGAAGTCCCTGAGTGGTTGAAATCTCAATTCTCTACTAGGAGACACTCCTCTAGTGGGCATGTTGGTATATGCCTGTAATTCCAGCACTTAGGAAGTAGAGAACAAGAGTGTTTAAGGCTAGCTTGGGCTACATGAGACCCTGTCTCAAAGAAGGAGGGGTGGGGATCCAAATAAAGACACTGCCCTTCAGGCCCTATCCCTTGAGCCTCACCCTTTACCATGGGAGTGAAACATTTGGCTATCACTGCTGGAGGAGGCCTTGCTACTGAACATCAACATAGGTACAGGCATCAGCTATGGGAGGCTTCAAGATGCTTCCAGCACTGTCCAAAAGCTCCCTCCTATGTTCAGAGGGTTTCTGAGGCTATTCTTTCAAAGAGGCACTCTAGACTTCCTTCATCCTCCTTCAGGGTCTAGCCTCATAAGTAGTCTTCACCCCTCAACAAAGAAACTTCTCTATGCCACAGACAGAGACCACTATGCCACAGAAAACCTCGACCAATCAAAATGCAGAGCTATAGAGCCCAGTCCCAACAGACACATCTACAAAGCACCTAAGGCTCAGGGAACATGGTGGAAAAAGGGGCAGAAATAGTGTAAAAGCCAGAAGAGTTTGCTGCGAGGTTTTGTCTACTAGTAATGTCAGAAGCTACTAGAATATCTAAAGTAGATTGCTATACCACATGACTGCCCAAATGTAAACTGAACAAGGACTACATCAAAAGCCTTGCCAAGCCAGATGTGTGGAGAAGCCCGCAAGACCTCAACCCTACACAAAGAATGTATAGACAATTGAGGAAAGCTGGGAGTAGACGATGTGGCCTTTCCTGGGGAAAAAGGACACCAATTGGTTGTCTAGTACTAAATGGTCATCATCCCTGAAAACATATACACACAAGTAATATTATACAGACTGAGTAGGTTACATTTAGAAATATATATGCATCTACAAATACATATATGCATGAAATTACAACTGAAGAAAAAAGGCCATGAATTTGAAGGAGAGTGGGGAGGGGTATATGGGAGAATTTGGAGGAAAGGAAAAAATGTTGTAAATACACATATATTTTATAAAATCGCAAAGATTTAAAAAAAATAAAGCATTTAAAATACAATAAAAACCAAAATAAAATCATCTTGAAGACATTTTTTCTGACAAGTTTTTTTTTAAAAAGTAGCATTCTAATGAACCCCTATTAAACTTCCTCTAGGGTAACTATGAATTTTTGTTAAATGTTTCAATTAAAAGTAAACAGCTGTAACAATTCAAACAACCCAAAGTAATGTAAAGTAGAATTGAGCCTTCTCTGCCTACCCCCTTCTCCACCACAGAAACTTTCCACGGCCTTCTCCACATACATACTCTCCTTTACATTACTTTAGAGAGTAAGAACTTCACAAAATATTTTTCATTGAATCTTTGAAGTCTATTTAAAAGGGAAAAAAAGGCAGTATCTCCACTGTCTCTGAATCAGAGGCAGTAAAACTGACAGAAAAACTGGGTCCCTGGATGAGTCACCTCCACACAGCTTGCCCACAGGAGCAACCCACTCACAGCACCCCACTCACGCCTCTAGCAAATGTTTGAGGATTCTCCTAATCCTTGGTATTGCAAAATCTTAAGGTATTAGAATATTGCCAAAGACTCCATATCTAATCTGTTAACCACAGTCTTTAAAAAGAGCAAGGGTTAGGGAATTCCAGAGGTCAGCTCCCTGCTGCTGCACTGGCAGCCCGGGTCTGGTTGGCTTTGGTAAGTATGCTCTGGAATGAGGCAGACAGACAGCAAAGAGCAGCTACGAGAGGGCACCAACCAGATCCTGTCTTTAGGGGACACAGCAACACTCACCGTGGGCCAGGCCCTTCAGGAATGCAGAGCTATACAGACCCAGGACAGGCCTGTCCTGCATGGAGGGGCCTGAGGTACAGGGCTTCACTTTCACACGGGAGACAGTACAGAACCCCTACAGCTGCAGACTAACAGATTAGGCTGGCAACACTGACAGCTAACTCCATAAAAAAATAATAATAAATAAATGGATAAAGTCACCAAGGGGGCTAAACAAATATATGTGGGCCAGGGGCCAGCCTATAGGTCACCTCTGGCCTTGGAGATATATATATATATATATGCAGTATCTATGGTTTCCAATGGCCTAGGCTAAAATGTCAACTTCCAACTCAGCTCCTCTGACAACTTTATGTCCTTGGACAACTGGCTTAATTACCTCCCGTCTTTGTTTCCTTGTCTGTAATGTCAGTAATAACTGTTCCTCCCTCACAGCCTGGCTGCAAAAATTAACTTACAATGTGCTTGGAATGAGGCATGGGGGAAAAGCACTGAAAACTAACCCCCAGGGCCAACTTTGGATGCCCAACCATTCAGATCCCTCCTTGGACAGCGAAATACCTGCCCCTTCCGAGCTCAATAGTGAAGAAGTCAGGCAAGGGTGAGGCTCTGAGGACGGCCTCTCTGAGGTCAAGGCTGACATACAGACTCAAAAAAGGCAGACTGTTCTTACTCATGCTGCTAAGCCGCAAGGCTTGAGGGAAGATTATGTCGCCACTGCCAAGAAGCCTGAAGAGCGTCAGTCGGTGTGCCTAACACCTCAGACTTCAAAACTATGATGTGGTTTGCTACAGAAATACTTTATCACCTAGAAAATGAAACTTGTAAAGAGGCCCTTAGGAGTCTCTTCTCTGTCAACTGTGGGGTCCTTTAGGAAAATGTTCTTTGCCTACATAACCACCAGCTCCCCAATGAACAGCTAGCTCAGCGTTAGGAGGAAAATGTTAACATAAGGGGACTCCAGGGGCTCAGCAACCCACTGTTCCAGCAGCAGCTAGCCCATGTCCAGCTACAGGACAAGCCTGTCCTGCCCATGCTCCACTTTCTCAACCAGCAGGGAGGGGATCAGCCCACTCCAGGACTTGCCCTGTGAGTACCTGTGGACAGCTAGACATTAAAGGGAGCTGAGTATTACTGTAGGTTCCCAAAATCTCTGCCTGGGATGAGCAGACCCAGCTTACTTCCAAACACAGTGGATGTACTCACTGTCCCTTACTACTGCCAAATACTAAGCTTGAAGGGGTAAGAAGAAAGGAAGACCACTGCTTCGCCACACAGCAGGCACAGGGAGGTCATCCAACAGACCAACATGATGGGGTCTAGAGAGGCAGCCTGGCAGCAATGCAAGCAAAGGCTACACAGCAGACGCCTGCAAAAAAAAAGGGAACAGCCCAGAAAGGCACAAGTCTGCAGGATCCAGGACTTTGGATTCCCAGGGGAGTAGAGGGAGATAAGCCTGGAACAGGTGCAAGATTTCAAGGGCCCCAGAGATCTGGATTTTATCCTGCAGACAAAACGCAGTGACTAAAAGGGAGCATTGTTTGGGATGCCAAAAGGACAAGGCTGAGGGCAGGTAACTCAGGTAAGAGCCCAAGTCAGAGAGCTCACTCAAGTCCAAGAGTATTCAGGAGACTAAGTGTGAGAAGCGAAGTGATAACCCAGGGACCCCTCACAGTGGGGCCCGACGGGGACATGGTTAGGGGCTAATGAGGATCCGATGGCAAGGACATTCGTTTTCTTAGGGACTGTCCAAACCCATCCTGAAGGCCTTCCCCTCAAACGCAAAGACCAGACCTGAACCCTCACAGAGCGTGGCATGGATGGTGCAGGTCTGCGGCATGGCAGCATCCCCACAGGAAGGAAGCTACGTCCCAACCGGAAGCAGAGTCCATGCCCAGTCTACCCCAACCACCCCAGGTAACGTGAGCTGTGCTACAGAGCAGTCAAGCCCTGACCAGTTCTATGACGTCATCTACACTAAACACCAAAGGTCCAGGGACCAAAGGCAAACTCCATCCTGTTCATTTCAGGGAAGCATCCTTCTCCTATCAGGAGGCCAGTTATCCTCAGGGCCTAGCCAAGCTGGCAGGTAATACTTTTTCTAATAACAAGGAGAACATTCCAACATCACTCAGCCTCCCCTCAACTGTACACCTATAAATTGTGGCCAGGAGTCTATGGGGAAGGTCAAGGCCCTCAAAGAAATAAAATACAACTTGACTGCTCCCACCACCGCTTAGTGCTCTTCCAGCCACAGCCAAGACAGGCCGCGGGCAGCATGTTAAATCGAGACTCCACTCCCAGACCAAGCAGCTCAGCCCTGGTCATCCCTTCCTAGAGCATATAGGCCAAAGATGAACAGCTATACTTGACCCCTAGATGGCCACAAACACTCACATCTGGAGTTTCCAGTGCCCTGGCTCCAAGCACAGAAGCTGTGGAGAGCAGCTTATTAAGGGCTTCCCTTTGGCTGGAGGAGAGAATAATCTACTACTAAGCTGGAAAGATGTGTTCATTAAATGGCTTCCTACAGACTGAATGATTATTTTCCTCTTCGCATGTCAGAGTCTTTCTCTCCAGACTTCCACACCAACAGTTTTGTGCCTGGAGAACAAATTCAGCATCACAATAGTTTTAAAGACAACCATGGGAAGGCCTTGCACAAGCCCCCGCTTGGGTTTGCGGGCAGAAAGGCTGAAGACCATAGAGTTTCAGCAGCAGGCACAATTCCTTAGTGCCTACAGAGGAAGACCACAGCTTTATCGTGAATGTGAGCACAGAGGCCTGGACAGTACCTGAAGTCTCAGCACTGCCACATCCAACAGTCACCACATGGAGATGTCCAGAAGAATGCCATCTAGATGCTTCTCACTTAACTTGCTTCCCTGGGGGATCGCTTTACATGCTTTTTGGAGAGAGAGGAAGAGAAGAACAGAGGAATAGAGAAGAGGGGAGAGGGGAAGAAAATGAGGGCCTGGATTTTGAAGAACTCACATAGAAAGTGAATGGCTCTGCCGGGCAGTAGTGTTGCATACCTTTAATCCCAGCACTTGGGAGGCTGAGGCAGGCGGATCTCAATGAGTTTGAGGTCAGCCTGGTCTACAAAGTGAGTTCCAGGACTGCCAGGACTGTTACACAGAGAAACCCTGTCTCAAAAAACAAAAAGAAAAAAAAAAGAAAGAAAAAGAAAGGAAGAAAATGAATGGCTCAAATACCCCAAGGGTTTTGTTTGGAGACTCAAACCCTGACAAAGAAATAAAGGTCACCAAGGCTTGTTCTGAGCGCACACCTGGTGTCTCCAGCCTGTAAACAGGGTGAGGGGTTAACTGTATGGATGGGAAGGGGCTCGGGAGCGCTACCATGGAGACCCTGTACTGCCATCTGCTGGCCACATGACTTCTACCAAGCCTGAACTGTGGACGTGTAAACAGGTAGAGCTAGGCAGTGAGGGGTGTAAACGCAGGGAAAGCACCAGCAAGCACCTCTACAAACCCTGGCTACACAGGATGATTGCCATACTGTGTAACAGCACTAGGACATGGCAGGGCAAGGACAAGGCAGGCCGGGCACTTGAAGCACATGTGAACAGGTAGATTGGTAGAGGAAAAAAAGGGCACAATTATGGCCCATTAGTTTCAAGAAAGCTCCGACCCACTCTGTGGACACCCTGAATAGGGTTCCCTGAAGGTCAGATAGCCCTTCTTCACCTCTTCTGTCTCATGCCCATCAAGCTACACTTTTCTTACATTGTGTTCCTGCCTGGTCTGCAGGTGGAGAGGAGACCCCACAGGGCTGCACGTACAAAGAGCTCAGACACCGCCACCAGCACCCACAGGACACTGCCAGGTTCAGGGTACAGAAGCACCTTTGACATTCATCTTACCTCAGCTTACGAGCACTTACCAGGCAACAGGTACCAGGGGCTGGGTGGGCACTGGCATCTTGTGGGAGGCCTGAGAACTGGCTGCCGCCTCCCTCCACCCTAACTCTCCCGAAGTACTAACAGGCCTCCCTTTCCATCATCCAGAGACGCTCCAGGAACACACAGACAGGAGTTCCATAGTGGAGTTTTGTTTCTTTTCCAGTTTTTAAAAATATATACAAAAAGAAAAAACTAGAAAAAAGAGGGTGAATGAAAGATACAAAAAATTACCCACAATCCTATCTCCCAGTGGTGTCCTTTCTCATGTAAGCCATGAGAGACTCATAAAAGCCCATTTCTGTTTTCTACATTATGGAGGCTGATGAGATTCTCCTGGTCACAACATCATGATCACCTAGCCCCAGAATAATACCAACCTGCCAGCTAGGGAAGGAGATGAGGGAGAGGGGAGAAGGGAGGAGTCCTTCAAAAAGCCAATCCATGGAGTATGACAAAAGTGCCAGAGCCCCTGGGTGCACACCTGTCCTACTGAGCAAAAAGGCTATGTGCCCTGTGGTAGACTCCTCACTTGGACCCTGGTCTTAGCCCCTCCTACCAGCAACAGGAAACAGGCTCACTCCAGTTAACAGCTGCCCATTCTAGAACTCACACTATCTACAGGGTCACAGAACATATAGTGTACTTCTTACATCCCGGACCCACATGGGATCCAGGCAAACTCACTTCCAGTGCAGAGCTCCTGACAGCACACCACCACGAGGCCATTCCAAGTAATCAGTGTGGCCCTCGGCTCAGGGTGGGAGGCAGGCGGGCATAATTAAGAAGGCACAGACTAAATCCAAGGATAAAAACAGATTTTTAAAAACCACTACCACTACCACCACACACACGTTTCCCGTGCATCCTAAAATATGCTGGACACAGGCGCTCGACTACCCACCAGGCCAGCGGTGGTACTCCCAACAGTGGCACTTCATAGAGTTTTTACTTCTCTAGGATCCTACCCCTTCCCAGTCCCTAAACATTCAGAAAAGAATTCCTGCTTTTTATTTCATAGACCAGTGTTGTCTCCTCTTTCCATGCAAAGGCTTCTAAGTCCGACAGAAGAAACACACAGGGGTTAATCTGACACAACCAAGCAGGCCTCTGTAAACCACCAACCGTTTTTGGAGAGCAAGAAAACACTCTTCCTAAATGAAAACCGTACCCACCTTCTGACTTGCAATTACAGACCTAGGAATTTACTTTAAGAGACACTCACAGCAATATATGTACATCACTGCAGCATCAATTTCAGCATCCAAAAAAGTCTGCACACTATTTAAGTGTCATTTAAATAAATCACGATACATTCACGTTACAGAATGTTATACAGCTGAATGCAGCAACTTTGCAAGCATGATGTGGAAAGATGTCACCAATACACTGTTAAGCAAACAGCAATTTCTAACTGGTTATATACCATAGCTTGCATGTGACAGCAGTGTCTCCAGGGTCCCCAGAAGTGAATGGTGACAGGGACAGAATGGGGCAACTTTAAATTTTCACCCTATCCATACTTCTCTACTATTTAAATTGCTTGCTAGAAACATGCTTTTTTTTGTAATGATACATTTTCAAAAGCAATAGGGATCAGGTGTTCATTGTCAAACACTGCCACAGACAAGTGGTTAATACCTATGGCATGGCCCTGATCAGTCCCTTAAAGTCACATCAAAGCACAAGTTCTGAAAGAGCTCCAGCTGGCCTGCAGAAATGTGCCCAGGCTTGCCTCCACGCCTGGCTTGTCACCTCTACGGTACCTGTACCAACCAGGGACAGAGTGAGACTGGCCATGCAACCCCAGCCCAGTGAGAATGCACTGTGATGTCATTCTCAGTGCCTCTCTATGTGAGGAACAATAGATGGACTGCTAGATCCAAGTAGGGGAGTAACTGTGCATGATGCCAATACTTGGCTACAAAGCCATGTCTTCTTCATGTGGATACACCTACCTGCAAGGTGACCCAGGAGGCCACCTTCCCATAAATGGCTGCTACTTACAGCAGGGGTATCCAACAAAACTTTCTGATGGTGACATTTTATCTCTGAGCTGTTCTAAAAGGCAGTCACTGGCAACATGTGACTACTTACAGATCATTAAAGACAGAAAGTATGATCAAAGAACTGAGTCTTATCTTGGGCTAATTTAAATGACTAGGGTGACCAGTAGCTCTTAGTGGACAGCACACCTCTCAACCCTCAAGATCTACAGTCAGCTGTTAGAATCTCATGGTACAAGGGTCCTCCTCATCCTCCTCATCCCCTGCCCAAGTCTAGGTCTCCTGCATTTGTGGGAAGACTTCCCTTCCCAGCCTGTTCTAGACCATTGATGGGACCCACCCCTCAAGCATTTCCTGGATCCTCACAGAGTCATCTCAGGCCACTTCATCTGCCCAGCCCTACCCTGCCAGATACCTAGTACCCACCTGCAGTTCTGCCATAATTCTTTTGTATTGGGCACATGTAGTCCCCAGAGTGAAGGCAGTTCTGGACAGACAAACACTTAGTTGTGGCTAGGTTGCAAGGTGGCTAAAAGTAGGCCAGCGGGGGGCCAACCACAGACCAACCAAAGAGTTAGAACACAGGTCTAGCTGTGTGAAAACATTCGGGTCTGCTTCTCATTCATGCCTGCTCACCTGACAACACTGTACCAGCTGCAACGTTCAATATTAAATCAGGCGAATTCTAGTACACTTCACGTACCAGACTAAAAAGACGATTCCATGACCCTCTGGTAAGTATCCATACCGTTAGATTTCATGCCCCAAACTTGCAGTTACTACAGTTTATGCTTCAATTCGGTGATGAAAATCATGTGCAAAGTTCAAGAAATTGCCAGACAAGGTGAATATGAGTTCCCACTTCAATTACCTTCTGAAGCAAGATGGCCAGTGATCCCAAGCACTTCACTGATACCTGGCTTTGTACTGTTCTTTTGTTGTTTGTACTGGCATTTCACACATGAGACCCAAAATCAGAATCCTCCACTGTCAGAAGTGAGAGTCCTACTTCCCCTCCGCCCCGTTTCCCTGGAGTTTTCTCTGTCCAGCAGCTGTGACAGTGTTGCCAGGTGAGTGGACAAGAAAGAGAAGCAAGTCTGAATGTATTCATAAAGATTATATACATCCATTCACATGTTGTACTTGGAAACACCAGCACAACGAGGAAAATGGCTTGAGTCTTACTGAGCCCACCCTGGGGCCTCTGCCTCATGCTGACCCCCACCCACAGAGGCAGTGAGACACTGCAGGTTCTATGTAGCTATTTGTCTTACTCTCCCCATCACTGCTTAGCCATGGCTCGGGCTGGGTCACCCTCCTGTGCTACCATCAATCAGGAGAATCTTGGCCACAGGAATAAGAAATATCTTTAGAGCCTGTGAACCAGAAAGAATGGGAAATATATTTTTCTGGAGAATAAGCAGACTGTGACAGAATCCATTAGGCAAAGCCAAATGGGTGGTCTAGCCAAGGGCAGCCAGGCCCCAAGGAACCAGAGAGAGTATATATAAATGCAAACACCAAGCTGTCCTCAACCCACAACCATCAGGAGCCATACTGACTGGGTCATTCTCAGATAATCCTAGCACAGAGCAGAGCCAAGTATACAGTACAACTATAAAAACAGTAACTCACGAATATGTTCTTGCCTGTTTGGGTCTGACAATGCCACACAAGGTCTGGCCACTGCAGTAAAAGACACAATGAGAAGACATGATTCTTTTATCTCCATCACCTTTCACAAAACTAGTCATGGAGCAGAATGGACAACCTCCACATAAGGCATGCTCACCCTGTCCACATCACTGCAAGCATGAGGTACTCAAAGTCCCCTACATCCTGAGTGTAACAGGAAGCTGAGGGGAGTCTTGACATCGCGGAGACGAGGTAGGGACTCACTTACCTAAGGGTACTAAGTGGGAACAGAGTTATGAACAGCAAAAACAAGAACTCTCACAGACCTTCACATGCCCCCAAGGACATAAGAGTTTTCTGAGCTCACCGGGGAGCCTCACCAATACACTCTCCTGATTATTTAGGAAAAAGAGGTGGCTAACTCCAGGCATGATGGTTCATACCTACATCCCAGGATTTGGGAGGCTGAGACAAGAAGGCCATCATTTTGAGGTCAGCCTGTGCTATTAGTGAGAGATCCTGGGGCAGAAGGTTAAAACAGACCTGTCACTTGGGCAATACCTGGAATCTTAGGACCAACTGCACAGCCAAGTGCTAGCCAGGAACACCCTTCACATGCTTATGAATGCTTCCCATCACCTGTCCTGAACTTTTACAGCTCTTCCCCATGGCTGGAGTTCCAGCCTGTCTGTGAGACCATACTCCCTCAGTGACAGCCCTGGGCTTCTCTGAAGTACCTTGGCTCTGCGGCTGTTAGTGAGTCTGCTCTACTTTTCAACACAGATTCCCTGTTGGGAATCAACCCACTACAGAGGCCTGACACGCTATCCACATCCAGAGATCGTGCCAAGCACAAGGAAAGGAATTCCACGCCCCACTTCACCCTGCCCCATCCTGCAGGATTCTTTCTGGATTGTTTCAGCATTTGGTAGTTAGCATTATTGCTTTATTCTTTGGGGGATGAGGAATACAGCATTTAAGATAATATATCAAGACCCAATTTTATGCCCCTAATTTCGAAAGGCCATCAAATAAGAAGAGCTTTAATGGGAAATTATCTACTGCAACATCTCATTAGGATTCATGTCCCATGTGGCCTTGCACCAAGGCGAATGAATGATATCGAAGGCCTTCCACACAGGTGTTTCCAACTTCAGGGGGCGCTGTCACAGCCACAAGAGCCAACCTTCTTCAGGACTGCTTCCAACTTTTGAAGAATAAAATATCAGCACACTGCATAAAAAAAAAAGTCAAAGAACAACTGGACTCTCACTGGGGGACAGCCAGCACTCTTGCCTCCACAGGCTTCCCATCCAGATCCAACCAACCTTGGATCAAAAACATTAAAAAACAAAACAAAAAGAGAAAGAAAATTATGTCTCTGCTGAACATATGCAGTTCTTTTCTTTGTAATTATTCCTTAAACAATATAACATAACAACTATTTACACAGCATCTGCTTTGTAGTAGGCATCTGCAGTAGTCTATAGGTGATGTAAAGTATGTGGGGCAGGCTATAAACATAGCTCATTGGTATAAAACTTGTCTAACACACATAAGGGCCCTGGGTTTGATCCCCAACCCTATAGGGGGTGGATATTAGAATTTTTCTAAAAAAGGGATATGAAGTATACAGGATTTAGGGAGTTACTTATATAAAAACATGATGCCATTTATGAGACTTCAACATCTGCAGATTTTGGAATACACAGGGCGGGGAAGGGCTTGGAATCAATCCCTTGAAATATGAAGAAATACTAGTTTTTAAAGTTGCTTTCATTTGTATTATCTCATATTTAATGTCTTTGTCTTCTTTTGTTATCACCTTTCAAGAATCTGGTAGCCTACTTTTCCTGTGCCATCTCTGTATTTCTCTTTGGAGTCCTAACATCCATCACCACTGAAGCTGGTAGCTGTGCTGTGCCTGTGTAAGGAGATGCAGGGCCCCCAGGCAGTCTGGGGGCATCAGGTCCACTAAGCACCTGTGTGCCACAGTTCAGTTTCCTCAGGAGAGACCTGGGAGAACAACTGCCTCAAAAACACTGTTTGCTAAAGTGCTTTTCACAAGTCACACAAATTCAACCACTTTTTAAACCCTGGCTGAATCTGTATAGTTACTGTAACCCACTAAAAACACCAAGGCAAATCAGTGTTCTGTATTATCTATTTTCTCTCTATATAATATGGAATCTACATTAATGTTCTATAATGCTTCATTAAATAGCTAGGGAAGAAGGGGTGGGACAATATGAAGAAAACTATTTCCTAAAAATACTAAATGAATAAAGCTAACATTAGGTGGGGCATCAACACAAAGCAGACTGGTAAGACATAGCAGACCCTTGAGAATATCTGCCAAGACTATCTTATCTAGACTGTCCTTCACACCACTTCACGCAGCCCCTCAGAGGGGACTCAGTACCATTTACATGACTTGCCCTGAAGAATGAGATGCAGCTTGAAGGTGCCTGCTCAAAATGTCTTGTGCCTCTGCTAACATCCTAAGAGGGCTTCTGTCCTAGAGAGACATAGGCACTTCAGCCCAGGCCCCCAAATGAACTCATGCATGTGGAGTAGCCCTGAGCCTACCCAGTTAAGACACAGCATGAAGCAGAGCCTCCCAGCAGACAGGACCTACATCAGCCAACTTTAGCCAACCACAGACACGGGAGCAAAGACAAAGGGCTGCTGTTACAAGGAGGTAGAACTTGGGGTGCTTGTTACGCAGCCTTACTATAGCAGCAGCTGACTGACATGGAAGGCACCCAGTTATGTAGCTACATCCTCCAAACTCAAACATCCCTCCTGTAGAGGACTGAACATCATAAAATTCAGGAAGCTCAGGAAGTCCCAAGACTCACAGGTCCTCCTCAAGGTTACACGACCACCACAATTACTGGGGAGACATGAGTCTTTAGTGGAGCTGCCTCCGAGTCGAGCAGGGATAGAAAGCTTCAGGAGCACAGCTTTCCTAAACCCTCAGGGAGGCTGTGGTGAGCTTTTTGGTGGTGATACAGCTGCCTTAGACTTATCCATGCTCCTGTAGGTAAACCCGCACCCCTGCTCCTGTATAAAAGCCCAAAAGCTCAACGGTTCATGGAGCTGGACTTGTGTGGAGTTGTTTCCCTGGTCTGTCATCAGTACCCAATCTGGGGAGAACAGGAAAAGTGAATCAACAGAGCACTGAGAACACCAGCCAGTCACAGAGGAGCAGCTTTCCCTCAAGCTCACAGGACAGTCAGGGCACTCACCAGGCTCGCCTTTTCTCTTTGAACCAGACTTCTTCTTTGCAGGAGCCTCTTGCTTTGGTGCCTCCTGGCTCTGGACCATTCCTGCATTTTTACCCTGGGCAGGAGCCGACTCTGACTTTTTACCCTGATTGGCAGCTGTGTCTACCTTTTTGCCATGATTGGGGGACTCGTCTACCTTTTTGCCCTGATTGGGGGCCCCGTCTGCCTTTTTTCCTTGGTTTGAGACACCTTCTGTCTTTGTGCCCTGATTAGCAACTACATCAGTCTTTCTACTCTGGTTGGGAGCCCCTTCCCCCTTCTTGCCTTGGTTAGGATTTCCATCCCCCTTTTTGCCCTGATTCTGGGTGCCCTCCCCTTTCTTGCCCTGACTTTGGGCCCCTTCTGCCTTTTTGCCCTGGTTTTGAGGACCTTCCCCTTTTTTCCCCTGGTTTTGGGTCCCTTCCCCCTTCTTGGTCTGATTCTGGGCCCCTTCTCCCTTCTTGGTCTGATTCTGGGCCCCCTCCATCTTCCTGCCCTGGTTTGGGGTTCCTTCTGCCTTTCTGCCCTGGTTTTGTATAACTTCAACTTTTGTGCTCTGGTTGGGAGATCCTTCTCCTTTCTTACTCTGGTTCTGAGCTCCCTCTCCTTTCTTACCCTGGTTCTGGGCCTCCTCTCCTTTCTTACCCTGGTTCTGGGGCCCCTCTCCTTTCTTACCGTGGTTCTGGGGCCCCTCTCCTTTCTTACCCTGATTCTGGGCCCCCTCTCCTTTCTTGCCCTGGTTCTGGGCCCCCTCTCCTTTCTTACCCTGGTTCTGGGCCCCCTCTCCTTTCTTGCCCTGGTTTTGGGCCCCCTCTCCTTTCTTACCCTGGTTCTGGGCCCCCTCTGCCTTTTTTCCTTGGTTGGGAGAGCCTTCTAATTTTTTGGCCTGGTTTTGAGTCCCTTCTCCCTTCTTGCCTTGATTTGGGGTTCCCTCTGTCTTCTTGCCTTGGTTCTGAGCTCCTTCCATTTTTTTGCCCTGGTTTTGAGTTGCTTCCCCCTTCTTGCCCTGGCTCTGGGGTCCTTCTCCCTTCTTGGTCTGGTTCTGAGCCCCTTCCCCCTTCTTGGCTTGGTTCTGGCCTCCCTCACCTTTCTTAGATTGATTTTGGTTTGTTTCCCCCTTTTTGCCCTGATTTTGGGCCCCTTCTCCCCCTTTCTTGGCCTGGTTCTGGGCCCCTTCTCCTTTCTTGGCCTGGTTCTGGGCCCCGTCTATCTTCTTGGCCTGGTTCTGGCCCCCTTCTCCTTTCTTGGCCTGGTTCTGAGCCCCTTCTCCCTTCTTAGCTTGGTTCTGAGCCCCATCCCCCTTCTTGGCCTGGTTCTGGGCCCCCTCCCCCTTCTTAGCTTGGTTCTGGGCCCCTTCTCCCTTCTTGGCCTGGTTCTGGGCCCCATCCCCCTTCTTGGCCTGGTTCTGAGCCCCCTCCCCCTTCTTGGCCTGGTTCTGGGCCCCCTCCCCCTTCTTAGTTTGGTTCTGGGCTCCCTCCCCTTTCTTGGCTTGGTTCTGGGCCCCATCCCCCTTCTTAGATTGGTTCTGGGCCCCACCCCCCTTCTTGCCCTGACTGCTGGTGGCAGGAACACTGGCCTTAGAGCCGACTGGGGGTACAGCCACCATAGGCACCTCCTTGGGTGTTGCTTCCAAGATGGCAGACTTTGAAGCAAGAACTTGGATGGAATTCACAATAGAACTGACTGCTGGCTCAACCTTCGCCACTTTTTTCTCCTTCTTCTTTTTGTCCTTAGGGGAGGAAGCCAGCTTTTCTTGAGGCATAGCTGGTACTGTGGCTACAGGGGTATGGACCATAGACGAATGGACTGAAGTTGGAGCCACAGCCATAGCAGGTACACGCACTGGTTCCTTGAGGATGATGGTCATGTTGGGATCCAGGTCATGGTCAGGTATCTTCCCATTAGGTTTTTCTTCCTTTTTCTTGGTCTTTCCTTTCTTCTCTACAGTCTTCTCCTTCTTTTTCTTCTCGCCTTTTTGGTGGTGAGTTTTTGCCATCTCCTTGCGCTGGTTGGCAAGTGCTTCTTCATACGATGTCTCCTTCATGGAGAAGGTTGACACCAGGAAGATACCGATGGCAGAAACAACCATAAATCCGCCAAAGACCACAACCCCCAAGGTCTGAGTGTCGTAGATATCCATCTTGGCTGGCTTGCTTTCCCACCTGCCAACACATACAAGTAAATTACTTTCTGGAGAAACTGAGGAACTAGACAATTTCTACCCCCATCACAAACTTAAGGTTTCTTACATTTCTTCAGACTAAGAGTAGAAGCAAACCCATGTTCTTACCCCCTCTTCAAAAATGGATAATTTTTACCTATAGTCTAGACAGTTCTTCTAGTACCCAGAGATACAAACAGGCAGATGGCAGAGTACAGGGGACAGCTGGAGTTTGTAATGTCCAGTTGATGCGAGAATCCCCTCTGTATGCTGTGATTACCATTAATGAATAAAGAAACTACTTTGGACCTATAGCAGGGCAGAACTTAGGTAGGCAGGGAAAACCAAACTGAATACTGGGAGAAAGAAGAGCAGAGTCAGAGAGAAGCCATGGAGCCTCTGCCAGAGACAGATGTGCTGAAACTTTGCTGGTNCATTAATGAATAAAGAAACTACTTTGGACCTATAGCAGGGCAGAACTTAGGTAGGCAGGGAAAACCAAACTGAATACTGGGAGAAAGAAGAGCAGAGTCAGAGAGAAGCCATGGAGCCTCTGCCAGAGACAGATGTGCTGAAACTTTGCTGGTAGGCCACGACCTTGTGGTGATGCATAGATTAATGGAGATAGGTTAAATTAAGATGTAAGAGTTAGCCAATAAGAAGATGTAGAGCTAATGGGCCAAGGATTGATTTAAATAATACAGTTTCTGTGTGATTATTTTGGGGCTAAGTGGCTGGGAACTAACTAGCGGGATCCTTACTACACCCAGTAGCCTTCAAAGTCCATGACCATGGCCCAAGTTCAAGGAATCCTCCCCACTACAGGATTCAAACCACTCATGGGCACAAGTGCTGTTTAGAAGTAATACAACAGGGAGTAGTGGCAATGTGGCAAAGATGCTAAAACTAAGCATGGCTGCATGTGCCAAATACATAAGATGTGATTTTGAGTAATCTGAGAACTTTTTATTTTTCATGTTGGGCCGAAATTTTTATTTTTTGTATTTTTCTTCAATGTAAAATTGGCTGGTTTTAGTTAAACAAACAAACCAACAAAAAGCCCAGTCAACCCCAACACATCTGCAGGCTTTCCCGGAAGGCCCCGGCACACCATACTCTGCTTTGTTGCCAGTGCCCTAAGCAAAGCTCCTAGGGTCACAGACAAACACCTTGGTACTGCAATCCTGAAAAAGAAATCAAGAACTTGGTTCAGGACAACACCCTTTCTGTAGCAATACCCAGTCAGTCACAGAGCCTACAATTTCCAAATTGGGAAACAGAAAGCAAGTCTTGGGAAGCCCATGGGATTCTAGGATTGGAATTTCACATCTGCAGACTTCACAGGAGAAGGGAGCAGTGTCACTAGGCTCTTTGTCAGACAACATACCCCAAATCAGGAGGCTGAAGCATACCATTCTTGTTGCTTACAGACCAAAGTCCAAAGGATCAGAGGCAACTGGGCTCACCCGTTCCTGGCTGATAGCCCTGGCTCAGTTCCACTTCACTAAGTTTTAACTCATGTCAATGCTATCATCAGTTCCCAGTCCCCTGAGCTAAAGAGGAGTAGTCTACTCCCTCTGAAGAGGATCAGCAAAGAACAAACACGCAGAACTCCAGTGTGGATGAGAAAGACTAGGAGGGAGGGAGGATAAGAGGGAAAGGTGGGGAAGGTGACGACACTGTGTCCAGGCTCTCTAGACACCGGGTGCTTGGGCAGGGAGATTTATGTGCCTCTTCAACAGAGACATTAGGGCATTTTAAAGAAGGGACATTGTTTAAACACCTCAGCATCACATTTTAGGACACTCAGTCTCTTCACAGCACAAACCCTTTCTCTGCCTCATTCTGATGAGGCCCTTGAGGAAGAACTGGACTGCTTACAACTGTCACTTGGGGCTGTGTAGGACCAAGGCCCAACACTCCATTCCTGCCATTGCTTCTGGGGGAAAAAAAAGGCTGAGGCCAACCCACACAAGCCTTCGAAGCCTGGGCAAGGCAGCATTCATATTACAAATGGATTCTGATATCTAGCTATGGACCACTAGTGATATTTGATCCAAAGCCAAGGCCAAGTGCTCTCACAAGTGGTAGTCAAGGAAGGCTGTTAAATTAAGTCTTTCCAGGAACATACTCCTAGGCTAGGTGTAGAAATAAAAACCTCACACCTACCCACTCCTGGCTCCATTCTGTGTTCAGGAAGGCAGGAACAAAGTGTGTGATATGGCTGATCACCCCTTCCCGGGGTAGGGATCTCCAACCGAAGCTCCTACAGGGCCTCACAGACTCTACCAACAGAGAGATGCTCAGGTACAAATTACAGTGCAATCAGATGTCTAGTCAGATGACAGAAGTTCTCCAGAGCAAGACCTACAGTAAGCCTGGCTCAGCCTGGCCACATTTCTATAAACACCAAGTGGTCTCCAGACAACTATGCACTCAAGGGATGGCCTCTCGTAGAGTTGCAGTTGGCACTGGTTACCAGCCCGACACAGTGAAGGGCCACCAACAAAGCAGGGTCTGTTCACAGCTGAGGACTGTGGAGTTCTGTGCAGCTTCGTGTCTTCCAACTGCTCAGCTCAGACAGAAAAGCCAAGGTTGGAAAATCAACCTTTAATCTGACTCCACATAAGCAAACAAGACACACAAAATACATTCTCGGTGGGGAGTTCAGAATCAAGGCACACAAACTTGAGTGAATATTTTTCACATACACAAAATATGTTTATAACAGCATAAATGTGTCTTCCCAACTTTTGCAGAACCAGCTGCTTTAAAAAGAAATTACATAGCTACCATTAATTCCTGAGGTAGAATTTTTTTAAATGAAAGCTTTCACAGGAAAATGAAAAGCCCAGTCTTTACACTGGAACATTTAAAGCTAAGGCAGTATCTCTGCAAGCAGCAAAGAAATGGAAACAAGAAAACAGAAAAATCACCTCTGCTTTCAAAGTGAGCTTACCTCAAGATGAACTACAATTGTAAGCTGAAATACCCCTCCCCCCTCCACAAAGAGAATTTAGGTGGGGACACAAACACATCTTGGAGACTTGACTCACAGACTAATAAAAGCAGAAAGGTCTCTCTCCTATGCTTGCAGGAGCCTCTATGCTTGCAGCTTGCTCACTGTTCTAAGACTGCCAAGTGCATCTCCTCAAAAGCTTTCTTTCCCCTGGGCTGTGCTTACATGGGCTAAGGTCTGGGCCAGATGTGTGTCCACCCGAACTCTATACTATTTCACCACAGGAATCTCTACTCTGTCATTTCCAGAAACTTCTGTGAAATTGGTATTTTTCCACACCTACTACTGCTAAAGTACTCAGTGAAAGACTAGCTAATGAAAGCTAATGAGGAAAGGAAATCAAGACCAATGACCAGTCCCAGGTTTGGCTAAATGGAATTCACTACCATCTTTAAATCCCAGGAGAATGCTGCTTCTTCTGGTCTTAGGATTTGGGGACCAAAAGGAAATGGGAGCTCTCAACTCTTCAAATATGGACCATATCTACTAACTCAACTGGCATGATAAAGCCAGTTCAGTCCAATTCAGGACTTGAAATCTAGGTCAGTTTTAGGAAATGTCCCTCAACAAGAACCTGAAGTCTGTCTTATCACTCCCAGCTGCTCTACAGTGGACATCTGGTGTTCAGAGACGCCATCTTGTAGAGGATGGACAAAGATAACAAGCCTACAGACCTAGTCCTGAGCCAAGGAATATAGATTTGACAGAAAGATACCAAACAGAAAGAAAATCAAAGGCAGCAATAGTTAAAAGTACATCAAGATAGGCATCTCCTAATATTTTAAAATAAAGATTGAGTACCCCAAATTCAAAAATCTGAAATTCACATAATTCTTAAAGCCAGGGAACAAGAGATGGTGCTACATGCGGAAAATTCTCCATCAAACCTTATGTGGTGGTCTCAGTCAAAACACAGGAACAGACCAGGTGTGGGAACACATCCCTATAATCCCAGGGGCACTCAGGAGACCCATGTGGGAGAATTCTGAGTTCAGGGTAAGCCTGAGCTACAGAACATGACCAAATCTCAAAAAAAAAAAAGACACATTAAAAATATATAAACCTGTGTGCTAGATATGGTTCAATGGTTAAAACTGGGAGCTGGAGAGCTGACTCGGTGCCAATGCTTACTGCTCTTACAGAGGAGCAAGATTTGGTTCTCAGCACACATGTGTACCTGGCAACTCAAAACTCTAACTCCAGTTTTAGGGTATCTGACATTCTCCATGAGCTCCTGAGTGCCCATGGTACATGTGAACTCATACAGGGATACGAACACACACATAAAACTAATAAATTTATTTTTTTAAAAGTATCTTAAAATACATACTTACTTGAGTACATAATGTACACAGGAAACATAAATGAAGCTAGCATTCAGATTTGGGTTCATCCCTAAAATATCCACAGATACATACCAAAGTGAAAAACAAAAACAAAAGCCCAAATCTGAAACACTTTTAGTCTTAGCACTTTGGAAAAGGGACAGTAAACTTGTATTATGATAGTTCAGATATACAGAGGTTTGAGAAGTATGATTATTTCCCAACCACATACACGACATACAGGTATGTCAAATACTAACATTGTGCACACAAACTTCAGATACTGTGTGTGTGTGCACTCACGCACGTGCGTCCAATGATGTAACTGATATGTAAAGGTATTATTCTGGGTGACATCTGGCAATTTTTAACTAACCTTCATTTTGAAATTCATACAGATACGAATATCTCTGGCTCATTCCTTTTAACTCCTCTGACATGCTAACAACCGCTCTTTACATGCTCATGTTTTAAACTCTATGCTACTCACACGGAACTGGAGCGGTGTGTTTACCAGAGTCTTACAGGGCCTATTTCATGCTCCTGACTCTTGACATTTGAAGTCAGTTCCTAGAGGTAACCACTGTGACAAATTCACTGTTCAGTTCCTTTCTTCTACAGACTGGAGTACAAGAACTGCAGAGAGAGCTCAGAGGTAGCACACTCACCTGCAGGGAGCCCTAGATGCCCTCACTGGCCAACTTCAGTCATGCTTTTTGCAGTGAGGTAGGTTCCTTCATTGGATGCTTCCTTTGGTGGATGACAGACAAGAGTCACACTGGCTTTATCACCAGCACCACACCCTGCCAGGCCTCCCCCTTCCTTTCTGATGGGTTCTATACTGTACTCCACTGGGGAATTACTCAAGTCCTGTATCAATTTCAGGTTTTTAGCTTATCACCATTCCCTTCAAAATTTCTAGAGCTTTTAATTTGAATCATGCTGAAGTTACAGATAATCACAAGAAGAACTGGCACTGACTACAGGGCTCCCATCAACAAGCAGCTATGCAACAGCACTACACTGACGTCAGCATTCACTTCAAGCCTTTAGAAATTCTCATGAGTCTTCTCCGTGAAGGCCTTCCATATCTTTGTGATGTTGTCAAGATTATTGCTTTTTGTAAAGTCCTAGAGAAAAAGCATATATTGTGAATTATTTTTCTATTCTCTCAGCTACATACAGCCGGTAAAGCCATGTTTATATATGTAGCATTCATTTAGCTTTTATTATGCTAAACCCTTGCCCAACTGGAGTTTACAGATTTGCTTTGATTTTCTTGGCAAAAAACTATCTATGCAGGAAAAAGAAAGCCCTGGTTTTTTTGCTCTCTGGGCTACGTTACCTCATTTCTAAGCCGAACTGGTAGCAGAAGCCTCTTTGCCGGGTCCCTGCATCCCCACAGCTCAGGTTACACTATCACATAGAGAATCAATGCACATTTTTGGTGAAACACTTTCCTCAGGTTATGTAGTGTATCCTATCCTCTCAGTTACAGTTAACAAAATAAATGAGCACTAAATTTGAGCAACTGTTTTTTACATCATCTGACATTTTCTCCTTTAATGTGAAATATACTGAATTATAATACAGTAGCTCCCTTTTATCTACTAGGGCTAAATCTCAAGATTCCAAGGGAATCCTGACACAGTACTGGAGCCTATGTGTATACACTACGTTCTCCCTTATATACATACCTATAAGAAAGTTTAGTTTGGAAACTAGACGCAGTAAAAGGCAAAACAACAACAATCAAATAAAACAATTATAATACCACTGGCAGCATCACTACTCTTGTGTTTAAGGGCCATAATTAAATAAAGATTAGTCATATAATTCTACAACAGTTCATCTGATAATCCAGACTAATGGGTAGGTAGTATATATGATGTGCATGCACTGAATAACGGGAGAATTCATGTCCTGGGATGACATTCAATAGTGTAAGAACAACATAAAATGTGAAAGTGATTCATTATTTCTGGAATTTTCCATTTAATATTTTTAGACCACGGTTAACTGGGTAACAGAAATATTTGACAGAAATTCTTTTTAAATAACATCTCTAGATTTGATCTGTCCATGTTTTTTTTTTCTTTTGGTGGCCTTTGTCTTCAAAGTGAGAGAAATCAGGTCATCCTCACTGTTCTCACCCTGGCGGCAGAACCACTAGAGTCTCATCGAAGGGGCTTAGGATCAGCCCTTTACTCCGGTTCACTGGGACAGTTTGTGCAGGTTTAGAAGACTATAGGATGAGATCAACTGCCAAGGAGGAAGCCTTAGATCTCACCTTTGAGAGAGAAGGTAATAACCACTGATGATGACTGTATATCCAACTTCTGGGTTGGTGATCCAATTAAGTCTCATCATTCCCTTCATCTTTCATTGGTTTACATTGTTTTAACAACTTCTTGACATGAATGTATATTATTTTTTGATCATCTTCTGGTAGCAAATATTTAAGGCAATAAATTTATTCTAAATACTCGTATAGCTTCATCCTAAAGCTATAATGAACATTTCCATTAGAGCTCAATCTCCAAATCCCCATGTATTTCTTCTTTGACTTGTGGTATGGCAATGTATTTAACTTTCCTAACATACAGAAGGGTTTGAATTATCACAGATAAATTCTAATTTTAACTGCTGCAAACTTCCACAATTTTAACTGATCTAAAACTCAATCACTCTCTCTGTTGCCATTTTGTCTAATCCAACAGTTATTGAGAGCTCTCAATATATGCTCACATACTTTTCAGTTGCTTCTTGGAATCTATCAATTTGTGTTTTATTTGAGACCATCTTGTTAGAATTTATAATCACAAGTAATAGATCTTCCTGGTTAAGTACCTGCTATTTCTCTTCCCATCTGAGAATGATCCTCTTCAATATAGTGATTTTTTTTCATTAAGTTCTAGTTTGTTCAATTATTTTCAAAGCTTCTCTAACTCTTGTGGGATTAGTATTAGACTGGCATTTTTTTCTTTTTCAACCTTCCTGTGTTCATGTTTTAAGTGTTACTCTTAAAAACAGCATATGGCGGGATTTTATTTTAATCCCGGTGACAATTTGCTTTAGGTTTGGTCCACCAACATGTATGGTGATTTTCTGCACAGTGCACTCGTCCATGCTCTTTACTTTGTGGTACCTATTAACAACAGTGGCTTTTTGCTTACACCCTCATCCCTTTTGCAGTGTTTGACTATTCAAGCACCATTCTTTCTTGCTTTATAGCTTGGGTGTTAAACATTGTACTTCTTTTAAAATGAGTTCCCTTTAATATTTATTTGTTGAGACAGGGTCTCACTATGTATCCCTGGCTGGCCTGAAACTCTCTAGGCAGACCAAGCTGGCTCTGCCTCCCGAGTGCTGGGATAAAAAGGAGGGACGCACTAGCATGCTCAGCTCCTTTAAAATTTTTAGCTGTGATGTTCACCCACATTTTCCTACATATTCAACTGTTTCACTCCTCCATACCCCGCTCCAACAGGAGAACCTAAAAGGCCTTAAGTCTGTTGCCGTCCACCCAGCAGGAGCCCTGCACCACTCTCCTAGTCACTGCTGCTCTGACAGACAGCTAATGCTCGTTTAACTACTCAGAAGTTTGTCATTTGTTCATCATTGCTTCTTATATTTCATCCCACTAGGATCTTGCCAAAAACTCCGTCGGTCAATTCTCTGGACAAGTACAGCTTCCTGATTGGCTTTTATGGCCCTCACTCCCCGGAAGACCTTTGGTTCACCTTCAGTCTTCATGAGTGAGTAACTGCACAGAACCCTTACAAAGGCTCTCTTTCCCCACTCCAAAGATCCAATTCTACCTCCTAGCTTTTCTTTGGTGTGAAGGTTACTACTGAAAACAGGCTACCAACCTACTGCAACCTTTGACCTCTCACCATCTTCCACATGTGTGTATGGTGTGTGCACATGTGTGAATGTCAGGTATGAACGAACATATTCACATGCAGAGAGAGGCCCCAAGTTGACTTATGTGTCATTCTTGTGAAGCAGGATCTCTCAGTTCAACCTAGAGCTTACTGATGGGCTAGTCTTGCTAGCCAGCTTACTCAGAGATCCTGCCTCTGCCTCCCAAATGTTGGGGTTACAGGTGGACCTTTATATGGGGGTCTGCATACAGGAACTTGTGCTCTCCCCAGCCCTTCTTATCACGTTCAAGTTCTATCTTCAGAGTTCTGAGGAGTTCACAAAATACATATGTGTATTTAATTTTATTTAGGTTTATTGTGCTTTCCAAGTTTGAGGAGTCATCATATTGACATCAATTCTAGAAAACTCATCATCACTGAATTCCTTTGACAACTGTCTCGCCCCTCGCGTTCCTTCAAGGTATCAACCTCTAATTAGACCTTAATAATTCTCTTGTGCAGCCAATAGGGCAGACTTCAGACATAAGGTCCACTCATCACTCTCTCTTAGGCTGGATCCACACAGCTACTTAATGAAGTCTTCGAGTTGTTCTGCCCTTCTCAAGTCTGCCCGCTTCTTTCACGGCACCGTCTTAATCTCTTCTAGCTTTCCTGCCGTCTGTTCTACTTGTCACTTTCTATTGCATTTCTGTTGGGCTTTATTGGTGGCAGTTCTTTAGGGACTCCCCTAAAATTACTTTATCTTTGCTTCAACCAGGTCTTGGAGGGAGTCACCAGCCGTGGGCTAATTGTTACCTGTGGCAGGAACCTCTGATGGAAAAATTTCAGCTTTTGACCCAACAGTTTGGCTGTCCCGTCATCTCTTCTTGCTAGGAAACTGCCTGTCCTTTTGTGGAGGGTGTAGCCCTTCAAAAGTTCAGGACACACTAGGTGTTAGTCCCCACTTCCTATCTCAAATTCCTGTTCCATCTGAACACTGAAGCCCAAGATGACATCAGCTGCCCACACCCCACCTGATGGAATCCCAAAGTCCACTCAGGTTTGGCCTCTGTCACTCCCCTCACTTTCCCATGGCAACCTCTTTGCTACCTTTGAAGTACAAGGCTTATCGACATTAAGTACTATTTCCAAAGAAGCATCAGAACCTCTCATCTAAAAATTTAAGCAATGCTGGTTTTTTTTAAAACAGAGTAACTGAAAAAAATGTAGCAACTAAAAGTAGAATTTTGAAATAACTTATTTCATGTGTTAAAAGTAACTTCCTACTTTAAAGAAACAATGCCATTCATTTTAAAGAGTTGAGACTAAAAATAGAAATATATTCTATTATAAGCCTTGCTTAATCATCAACCATTTTGGATTCAATTTCTATGCCTGAGGAAAAAAATAGAGAATTAACAAGCCTTTGTTTCCTTAAAAAAAAAAGTCTTTGAAAAAAGACCTAAATCCTCTGGGGGTTTACAAGAAGCTACGTGTTTCCACTTTATTAAAAAAGACAGGCCTATATGGCATGATAAAGGATCTTCAAAACAGACAATTGGTCCAAAAGTTTTCTTACTGTAATAGACATTCATCCCCAGAAAGCAGAGGCCAGTTGGCACCGCATACGACCAAACATCAGTTCTCAGTAGGTACTGGCTGTGAAAGGACCACTAAATATTCTATCAGAGTGTTCGATAACCAGCACTCATATGAATAAATCCAAAGAGAAAAATACAGTTTTCTGGACAGAGAAAAAGTTTTACATGTTGCTGGAGAGATGTTTCTTGGTTCTTCCATTTTATACTCTTGCAAATGGTCACTAAGGTTCTGTTGTCTGTCTGTTGCTGGCATGGAAAAGTGTGATTCTCATGTCTACTACTTTCCTAAGCAACTCTGCCAACTTTAGTGATAAGCCTTTAGCTTTTTTGTTTTGTTTTTTTAACTTTCCTGTGTCTGTAAGCATGTAAATCAGTTTGTTCCTTTTTTTCCCAATCTTGACCCATTTTACTTTCTTTAGTTTTTGTGGAGTGGGACCTCTGATACAATGCTAAAGGGAAGGACTGCCGACAGTCTTTCCTTGTGTCAAAGGGGACAATATAGATGCCTAGCTGTTTTACCCATAGTATGCATGGTAAGTTTTATCACATATTTTCTCGATATCTGTTAAGATAATAATATCATTCTACTCTTGTAACCTGTCAGTATAGCAAATGAACATACACTTAATTTTCAACACTACAGTTTGCATTCCTAGGACAAACATCACTTTGTCGTTATATGTACTATTGGGTTTGGCTTTCATTCCTAGGTATGAGATGACTGGTGATTTCCTCCTACTATTTCTATGTCAACAAGGTTAGCTGACAGCAGAATGAGTGGATACATACATCCATTTCTTCCTCTCTTCTAAGTCTGAGAAGAATTGGAATGTGCATTCTTTACATGCTTGGCAGGGATCCATTTCCTTATGATTACAGGGATATGCAGTTTTCTCTCTCCCCTAAGTTTAGTACTGATAAGTTTGATTTAAATGTATCAGGATTGTCACAACTTGCAAAAGTTTTGTCATGTTAATCTGTAAAAAAACAAGCTATGTATCCTAAGTGATGTATCTTTTTCCTCCACTTTCTACTAAATATTTCTTTCTCAAGACAGGGTTTCTCTGTAGCTTTGGAGCCTGTCCTGGAACTAGCTTT
>LOJH01000130.1:0-11309 GCA_001685095.1 Ellobius talpinus | reverse complement strand
CCTGTCCTGGAACTAGCTTTTGTAGACCAGGCTGGCCTCAAACTCACAGAAATCCGCCTGCCTCTGCCTCCAAAGTGCTGGGATTAAAGGTGTGCGCCAACCACTACCCGGCTGTATTGAAATTAATTTTTTTAAGACTGCCTAGCTACATATCCTAGAGTGGCCTCAAGATTTTTCCTACCTCAGCCTTCAGAGTGCTCAGGCCAGAGCTGTGTGCCATCATATCTGACTGTTTTAGATAAGCACCAATGGTATTAATTTTTAAAAAACTGATTTAACATGAGCTTTTCATAAATGCCACTTGTCTTTTCAGTGTCTGCTATCTGCAGTGAGGTCCCAATCCATATACTTCATGTTGCTTATTTGTCCCCTGTTCATGGTTTTGCCTGAGAGCTGCCAATCCCACCATCTCTTCTAAGGAGGCCCTGTGGCTTGGCTGCTGCTGCTTGTTTTCTGTCTCCTTTGTTCTTCCTTCCACTACTTCATGACCGAGTTGGGCTAACTATGACTTTTATCAAGTTAAAGAAATTGCTTTTATCCTAGTTAGCATAAATTGCATTGAGATAGATGCTTTGCTCAATAATTTCCTTCTTCCCCTTTTGAATGTGTTTAAAGTTATTAATCTGTCAAAAATGTTTCATCTACACACTATAAATTTAATATGTACCATTTTCTTTATTGCTGTCAAAACATTTTATATTTCCCTACTTTATGACCTATAAACACTAGAGGTACTTTTAAATTTCTAAATACATGATGATTTTTCTATTTTTTTATTCATATTTCTAATTTACTTGGAGTGACAGTTGGGTTTCAATCAGTATTCTGTCTAACATTAGTGTCCCACCTGTCCTGGACTGTTTTTTGCCCTTGAAACAGCCATCTGAATACTATGAAGTGTGTTAGGTGGCTGTGGGGTTTTTGATAGTCACATATAGACCAAATCTTTTACTGTTTTGTCGAAAGCTGTTCATTAGTTATATGATCACTAAAATTTCTCTATTGTGGCTATAAATTAGGCCATTTCCTAAAACTTCTGACCATTTTACTTTACATATTGAGATTATGTTAACTCAGAAAGTTAAAATGGGGCCATTGAAAGGGCTCAGCATGTAAAGTGTTTGTTGTGCAAGCCTGACTGGTACCTAAGTTTGATTCCTGGAACCCACAGCAGGAGAAGAGAACTGACTCCCACAAGTTGTCCTCTGACCGTGTACATACACACACACACACACAATTTTTTAAGGTAAAAATGCTTAAATTGTTTAATTCACCTCCCTCTACAACGCTTTCACACTTGATCTCAGCCAAAATGCTGCTAAGCAATCACAATGTGCTTTTTTTCTGCCTTAAAGTCTATTCTCATAATACTGACACATCAGTTTTCTTTCCGTTCTCTGTGTAACACCCCTGACTGTCCTGGAACTTGCTCTGTAGACCAGGTTGGCCTCGAACTCACAGAAATCCGCCTGCCTCTTCTTCCCAAGTGCTGGGACCAAAGGTGTGCGCCACCACTGCCCACCTCTTTCCGCTTTGAAGATGAGAGTCTTTCTATATAGCCCAGGCTGTCCTAGGCTAGCATACAGCACCAGCACGTGTGAACTGGCTTTCTCCATCCATTCTACCTATGACAGTGCAATAGCTGTATTTTTAGAATGCAACATGAGCAGTGTCTTTGGCTTTTACTGGAGTATTTAGGTAATTTAGGTAATTTAATACGAATGTTAATGCACTGGGTTTAAACCTGTGTTTTCTCTAACATTAGTCTCCCATCTGTCCTGGGCTGCTTTTTGTCTTTATCCTTCTTGATTACTTTTGAATGTTTTGCTTCCCCTTCTAGTATTACAGAACTAACCCACTCTTTAATTCTTTAGTAGTAACCTTTGGCGGGGGTGGAGGGGGGAATCAATATTCAGTGATCATAAAAGTTAAACAAAATTTTTATTCTGTCCCACTAATTCCTTCACTCTCCCTAGATACTGTTTTTATGTGTTTGCTCTTACAGTTTTCAGTCTCACCAACATATGGCATTATTAAAAATTATCCAAATATTAAGCACCTTCTTCACTTTTCACTCTTTTCCTCCTGGCCTTACTTTCCTTCCAGGAACACCCTAGAGTTTCCTGATGATCTGCTACTAACAGTTTGCTTCTTCCTTAAAATAGTCCCTCCCCCAACCCCACAGGAACTGGAGAGATGGCTCAGTGGTTAAGAGCACTGGCTGCTCTTCCAGAGGACCTGGGTTCAATTCCCAGCACCCAGATAGCAGCTCACTACATACAGTCTGTAACTGTAGTTTGAGGGGATCCAACACCCTACCATAACACAGACATAAATGTAGGCAAAACACCAATCCACATAAAATGAAAATAAAATAAAATAAAAATATATAAAACAGTTTCTCCCACTGCTGAACTCTTCTCTAGTTACATCATGAATTATCTCCATGTAGATTTACTTTTATTCTGTTTGTGTTGCTGGGATCTTTAAAAAGATGGGTATCTCACCTATTATGTAAGATTATCAGCTACTATCTCTTCGAACACTGGTTCTTTCTCCCCCCTCTGGAACTGTAATTCGACACACGTCTCAGTTTGTTCCCCTTGGTTCTCCATTGCTCCCACAAAGCACCTGTCTGTGGTTCTTCATAGTGAATTCTGCGTACTTTCTTCTGCTCTGCCTTACATTCCAGTTCTGATCAGTCCCATCTAACCTGCTATTGGACCCACCTGTTGTGTTTTTATTACAATTATTGGACTCTTTATCCCTCTAAGTTTTACTTGGTCCCTTTTCAAATGTGCTAGATCACTGTATAGTTTCTATCACTTGTAGATATTTTAAACCCTTTCTATTACTTTCAGCTCAGCAGGCGGTGGTGTTTAAACCGGGTCAACAACTCTACCTCATGCTCATAGAGCTGTTCCTACTGTCTTCATCCACAGCACTTTGCAACCTTTGTGTTTATTCCTTGTGTTTCATAACCATCCACTGTCCATGTTCCTGTTATAATCATGCCTTGGGGATTCTCAAAGTCCAGAAAATAGGTGTGGTCCTTTACATATTCAAGGACTAGCCCAGGAGCACTGTTCAGTCACCTCTCAAGCACAGAATCTTAAACGTGTTGAACTTCTTAGCATGTCCTATGACTTCATGAGGGACAACTTGTGACGCCCAAATTCAGGCTGTGTTCCCCCCTACCCTAGCAGTTCTACAGTAGGAAAAATGTTCTTTTGTTTGTTTGTTTGTTTTGGTTTCTTTTCCACAGGACTGAGTCTGGAATCCAAGGCCTCTTCAATGCTAAGCAGGAACCAACCATTAAACTACACTCCAGCCACAGAAGTGTTTAATGCCCCTATCTTCCCCTGGAGGTTCCATTGCCCTCGGTGATACCAGCTCTTAAAGGATCACTTTCCAGCATGTTGCCCACACTGACCTCTACCCTTTGACCCTGGAAATACTACAGTTTGTTCAGTTTGCTAAAAGTGCTACAGGGCTGTGTTTGACTTCCTTGGAATCTTCTGAGCTATCCTATGCTTTTCAAAAGGCATTTTTACATCTTTTATTTAGAGTGTATCCAAATCAGAAGACTGATCAAGACAACCTCTATTGCCAGAAACCCAGTGCCCCTCCGTGATATCTGCCACTGCTGCGACTCTCAGCTAAGCCAAATCACAGCTCACTGCATCTTACATTTAAAGAAAGACTACTGCTACATGACAAGAAGGCCGGCTGGGCCAGGGAAAGCACCTCCCAGTCCACAGCTTTACTTCTGGAGGGTTCAATAACCCCCGGACAGCCACTGGACTTACCACCATGTAAGCACGGCTGACCTCACCTTCTTACCAGAAATGTGGGTTCAGTGTAGAGTGATTTATGTAGGACAATCAGATAATTTTTATTATCGTATATTGTTACAATTCTTAAACTTCATTTGTTTTCTTAATTTTGCAGTGCCTATGTAATTCCTAAATTCAAGATTATCATAAGTATTTAAAGGCAAAACAAAGTATATATTGAGGGTTCAGCTATCTGCAGTTTTTAGGCATCTAATGGGGATCTAGGGAAGTACCCCTCACAGATAGGGGAGCACTGTATTCCACAGCAGGTTAGGAGGTAGAGGAATAGGAAATCTTGGAGGCAGACCAGTATTCTAACTAGAAATGTCTATAGCTTCATTTTTATAAAATCCACAGGTAGAAGGCTCATCCAAGAAGGACTGCTCAGCTTCTGCCTTCACTGCCCACTGCTTTCCCGCTTGGCTTTGCTGCAAAGAACGTCAGTGGTCTGGCCCTCACACCACAGCCCGCCCTGGTAAACAAATCCTACTGGCCCAACAGTCCACCCCCAATAACACAGACCTTCTTCTAGCATGTGGGAATTAACTCTTTTTATTATCAATGTGATTCAAACTTCACTTTAGCTTTTTTTTAAGTCAGCCATTTTATAATACACCCCAAGCTCTCAAATACTGTGGTGAGAGTATAAATTACTACAAGCACTTTGAAAGAAAAGCCTGGCACGTTTCTCTATAGCTGAGCATATGCCTCTTTATAGCCTATAATTCCAGATTTAGATAGCAGACCCAATAGAAATATGTGTGTATGCTAACCAAAAGTCAGGGAGAGACCAATTATGTCAGGGTTGTTTATCCACAACAGCTCCTCCCTGGAAGCTAGCCAGATACTGTGATACAGTCACACACTGGAAGATACAAGAGCAAATAAGCGGACCACAGCTCTCTCAACCACATGGATGAATCTTACATACACACCAAGGGAAAGACAAATGAGCATGTGTCACGTGATCCACTTCCATTATGTTCAGACACCAGCAAAGAGACTGTGATGTTATGAACAGGAAAGCAGGTATCCTTGAAGAAGGCAATAAAGGGACACAGGAACACAAAAAGAACGAGTTAAACAAGGGTGTGCAGTTTAAATAAGTGTATTTTACCAGGACTCAAGTACACACACATTCATGTCAGTAAAGAATTAAAAATACACACAACTTGCATCCTGAAGAAAGGGGGCGCCCTTTAAGGATTGTCATACAGTGTTGCTGCTACCCTCACCTTCCAGCTCTAGCAAACATAAAGGACATCGCTCTCTCCAGAGAGAAATTAATTGGACCTCAGTCAAGGAGGGTGTCCCCTTCCCAAAGTGGCCAGGGCTTCTCATTAGCCTTGTTAATATTCTGTTCTCTTCCAGTATTTAAAAATGAAAATAGTAGCCAGGTGATGGTGGCACACACCTTTAATCCCAGTACTCAGGAGGCAGAGGCAGNGTCTACAAGAGCTAGTTCCAGGACAGGCACCAAAGTTACAGAGAAACCTTGTCTTGGGGGAAAAAAAGGAAATAGTACAAAAGGCGGCCCTGGATCATCCAGCTTACCTGGGAAGTGACTTATAATGATGAGGAGTAGCTGGGCTTCAAAGGCACACATCTTTGAGAAGTCCCTCGGCACGCCACTAATAAGACTTTTCATTAAGGGTTTTAATAATTCATTTACTCTTCGTCTCCTTCCTTTTCTCAATCACTGTGATTACTATGAAGTGACTTTCTAACTACAAACGAACATTAACTACAGGAAATAATATAGCCAACAGAAATAAAGCTATGTCTAATTCCTATCCAGGAGCAGTCTTCATGGAAAACAAGGCTGGCTTTAATACAGATGAACTGTATTATATGAGAAGTTCTAGAAAATATACTGCCTGGGTATGGACAAGGGTCTTTTACCCTTCTACACAAGACAACTCATTCCCATGTTCTCACTCACCACAAAGGACCAGAACTCCAGGACGCAGTTGCTACAGTAGAAAAGTGGAAGAGAAAGAAGGAAAGGGTCTGGACTCTGATCTTACCGAGCAGAGCACCTTGCCTCAGCCAAGTTTCCTTCACCTCAGCTAGCTTCCGTGAAAAGTTCCTCAGAGGAGACACTGCCATGTGGGAAGGCAAAACCTCCTCTCACTCAGCCTGACAAAAAGTCTGACCGAGAGAAAGGAAAACGCCACGCCAACCAACTACAAGACAGTAATTCTCCCCCTGCCACTATGGCACACATTCTCCAAGCACAACTCATTTTAGAAAAAGCCACCACACTGTTCGAACCAAAAATAACATTTGGTTTCCTAGACAGACTAGCTCCTCTGCAGGCCTGACCCAGGACCTTCTGTACCATGGGAAACTTGGGTGATCCCTACTAATACTCCTCCTGGGACCAGAGCAGCAGTGAAGACACATGCTCAGTCCAGAGTCGTGAAACTGTCCTGCAGAACCAGGAGCCCAGGACAGAGCCAGCATCCAAGCGCACGCCCCTGCCCCAAGGCTCCTTTACACCTCTGGCTCCACGGGCAGCAAAGGGCTGACGAAGTGTGACAGTACCACTCAATGTTCTTGTCAATTTCTTAACTGGAGCCAGGCTGGAGGGAATCCAAAACTCACTCCCATTGGCTCTGGGATGTTTTGTGTTTCTATTTTATGCTCCAGCAATTCAGACTACTTTGAGTTAAATGATTATGGTTTTGCACTAGAAAAGCCTCTCCATTAGCCTAGTGAGCATGGACATCTGCTAGGTGCCATCACTGTTCTAGACCTAGGAAAAGGAATCAGATAATATCCCTGTGTTGACAGAGTTCGTCCTCTGGTGGAGACAATGACAGGCAGGTCAAACATAGGACATATCAAGTGGCAGGAATGAGGAGAAAGCTATGCACAGGTTGGACAGGATGGGAGGGTGTCTGTCACTTTAAATAAGACGAACAACAGATGTGAGGAAGGTGGAGGAGCAACCATGTGATCTATCTGGGAAAAGCTCCCTCAGGTAGAAGGACACATGCCAAGCCCTACCGCAGTCACAAGCCTGAGGACTAAAGACGTGGCTGTGTGGCTGAAGAAGTGGGAAGCAAAGAGGCAGGAGTGAGGCCCAAGATAACTAGAGCCCAGGAGACCACAGGCAAGACAGGCCAAGGAGCAGACAGAGCGATGATGCCATCAACTGTAGCAAGTCTAGAGGGCAGGGGTAAAGTTACAGCTGGGAAACCACTTCAAAGACTAAATAAAACAGGCTAGAGGTGAAAGTGACCCAAGGACAGCGGAACCGGCAGAGATGGTGAGAAGGGCCGAACTTGGGCTCCACTTAGAAAGCAGAGCTGATGGGATTTGCAAGGAGAGAGAACAAGGATCAGAGATAAACCAAGGCTCATGGCCTGAGAGATGGAGCCTCCTGGTCAGCTCTCATTTTACAGGGAAGGTACACTGAGCAGTCGTGCTCCCTGTTCCTGGGATTAGACCCCATCCAGCCCACAGGCCCTCAAGGACTGCCAGACACACGCCACACATCAGGGCAGAGCTGCGCCGAAGAAGGCAGGCACAGGCTCACAAATGCCAAGCAAGAAGCAAACCAAATTCTCACTTTTCTTGTAAAAACCTTAAAAACCTAATATTTAATGAAAAAAAAACTTTATTTTCAAAAGGTTGGTTTTGTTGTTTAGTAACAAGGGGTTGGCCAAACAGATGTCATTTTTGTTCCAAGAAATATATCCACACAGGGCACTCACTGGCTTGGAGTCTGGAGACACTAACAAAGGCCTTGTCTGCTCCCAGCCTGCCCAGGCTTAAGGCACAGAATTAAAGGTTTGAGTTCAAGAGGGTTGTTTAATCCAACTTCTGAGTCAGGTGATGCTCCTTGTCACTATAAATAAAGCTGATGACTTCCGGAACCATCTCAGTGACCAGCCAGAAAATAACGACTTGCCCATCACTGGAGGTTTCTTTTAAACTTGGGCTTTCTGTCAATCTACCGAGCACTGACATGAGTACAACCAAGAATTCAAAAAGTCTTCCCAAGTCCCAAAGAGCTTGCAAAGTCATACAGAGTATAACAGGCCCTGCAGTCTCTGTAGTGCTCTGGAAATAACTTCTATCAGCCAGAGAGAACTCCACCATGCCAGAATGCAAGAGTGCTGGGGACCAGTCTAAGCAACCAGGAAACACATCATTTATACATAGCACCCTTTATAAAGTTGCTGTTCATTTCAAAAAGTTGAGAGATATGTATTACTAAAATTTAAAAGAAAAGCAGAAGGCGAGTCTGGTTTTAAACCTGGGTGTGTGCCTGCCTGTTTCAGGAGACTCATCTAGAATTCGCCTGCCTAAGAAAACAATCTCCTAAGAAGTCCCCGAGTTAATATTCTATAATGCTAAGCAGACTCCATCGCCCAGGCTTTCTCACTTAGAATTAAATATTTACTTTCCTTACAAGCTGCATACTTTCCATCTAATGCCTACTTATTTTTTCTGCATTTGGTACATCTGGCCATCTTCATGCTGTTAGTTTTAGGTAAAAGTGCCTGTTCCCCTGCCCTATCCACTCCCTTCCCTTATATGCACATAGAATTGAGAATGGGCTTTTTTCATTAAGATTTATTTTTATTTTATATAAGATTGCCTGCATGTATGTATGTGCATCATGTACAGGTCTGGTATCTATAGAGACTAGAAGTAGACGTCAGATACCCTGGAGCTGGAGAAACGAGCAGTGATGATCCACAATGTTGGTGCTGTTAGGAACATCAAAAGCTCTCAACCACTGAGCCAACTTTCTAGCCCCCAAGACTAATGTTTCCCAAAGGTCACAATTTACTGAGCTGAGTGTGCAAACTGCTATCAGTTGTCTGTTTTGACAGACAAACTGAACATTTCACCTGGTTCAACATTATGTTTTCATGTGATCAAGAGGAACACTTGAACCTTTAGAGAACAGCTACCTTGGCCTGGTGCTGTCTGGTCAAACTTGCCAAGACGATGGGAATGATGTAACTCTATAAGCAACTACTCGGTACTTGCAAATTGACTAAGAAATGTAATGTTAAAATGTTATTGCCCCTTAACTTACATCCTCGAAACTTACACAGCTGCAAGAAGCTCCAGCTATACATGATGGTACGGACAATGCTGTTGTGGACAACAGCTTCTCCACACAAATTCATGTGTCATGCATTTGTATGTACAGAGTTTGAAAGCCCAGGGCAAAGACTCTTCATAAAGGAATGAAATACTGCCTTCCTGGACTGCCAAATTTTCAGTCTCTACACCTTGCCACTGAAACTCATTTTAATCTTCTAGTTGTTCTGTATCCTCTCTTGGGTAATTACTGTCCCAGCAGGATAGAATTATGTGGTCCTGTTCAAAAAGCAGAAATGATGTCACTTAGCAGCTGGCAACAGGAACAGGTCCCAAAGCCTTCTTATCCTCTGGGCTTCCAGGTTCTCATCTACTGAATGGGTGACACCCACACCTACCCTAAACATGGGTCTATTATGATGCCTACAACCACAGCAGTGTGGTATCTGATTCTGAATTGCAAGCTTTTTAAAGTTGGATTCAGATACTTTAAAGCATGAGATGGTAGTCTCTCTCATCGGTATGAACTATGGACACCCTGGGCTTCAAAATTCTAATAGCCCCAATCTTGGCCTCTTCCAGGAGCCAGACAGCCCATGTTTATACTACTCAGTGGAAAGGGGCTTACAAGGCCTTCACCACTGCAGACGTGGGATGTATAAAGGAACAACCTGGAAGTATAAATGTCCCACAAGGGACATTTCCCCTTCGGGAAAAAAGATTTGGGCAAGCACTGTTGGCTCGAACTGTCTGTCATGTGTCTATTAGTTAAAGCCCTTGTGATAAAGGCACAAGCAAGGATCTGGGCTCCTGTGCTTTTAAAAGGTATCCCTGCTACACAATAATCCAATATTCCAATTAAATCATTTGCATGCAACTATTTAAACCAAGTTTGGTGCTATATAATTATTGTAGCATGTAGAGTTAAGGCTCATTTCAGCAAAGAGCTTAATTGCTCAAATGTGACTCGATTCAGGATTTATTTAAAACTCTCCCATCAAGCCGGGTGTTGGGGTGCACACCTGTAATCTCCGCACTTAAGAGGTAGAGGCAAGGGGACCAGGAGTTCAAGGTCAGTCTAAGCTGACATGGCAATCGGGACTAAGACTCCGTTCTGAAAACTGTAAAAAAGGAAGGAAGGAGAGGAGGAGGGAGGAGGGAAGGATGAGAGGAAGAGGAAAGAAAAGGAGAGGGCAGGCAAGGGGAAGAAAGAAAAATGTTTCCCATCAACAACGGCAAAAAATCCATATATTATAATACCACTCTAACTCCTTAGACAAGGTAGAGGGTCAGAGTTCAAGTCCTATACACGAAATCCAAGAGTTCTAACATGCCACGACTTCACACAAACTTGCTGATTCCCTTCTTGCCTTCATCCCCCAATCTTGGCCTTCTCCAGGACTCAACAGGACCAGGAGCCAGGCAATCCAAGCTTGCCCTGGCCTCTAAGTGGAAAACTGACTGAGAGGTCTGCCCTGACCTCTTCTGCACTCAAACAGAAGGGAAGTGGCATCTCAGGCCCTCAGAACAGGAAGCTGCTTCTCAAGAGAAACAGGCTGGCAGACCATAGTGGGCTGACCTTGCAAAGTTCACTAACACATTAAGACAGCTAGCTCTCAGGCAGGCAGCATGGATCACAGAAATTTCTCCAGGTGCAGGAAGTTAAGACAAGCAAGAACAGTTGGGGAAAGGTAAGAAGTGGTGTGACCGGTGAGAGCACACTCTATTGTAAAGGGCCATGTCCGTGTATGGACTTCGGCCTACAACGTGAGACTCTTTGCAAGACTGTATGCAGGACCCCCACCCCCACCAGAAGACTAACTTAGCAAATAGAGATGTGGGAGGCTCCAGGATCCTCCAAAGTTTCATTTCCTTGGTGTTTCCCAGTCCTGACCTCTGACCTCAGGAGTTATTGCCAAACTGCTCTCTGTTTAGCACAAGGTCCCACACTTCCTGCCCAGTTCCCCAACCCCAGGGATGAGTAGGTGGTATTATCTTCAGGCTAGAGATAAGGACACCCAGGTTCAGAGGTTAGGAGACATGAGCTTCAGGTGGTCAAGGGGGTGGAATCCAGGTGTGTGACTTCTGCAGCCCTGCGTGGTCCACAGAGTGAGCCAGGCGCCCCTTGTTCCCTCCGTCTCCCACGTCCCTCAACACACATCCCACAAGAACAGTCAATACCAGCTGGCTCCTCCCTACGTGTGCTGGGTCTCAGTTTGAGGGACAAGCAGGAACCTTGTTTATTCAGATGGGAAAATGGGAAACGTTTGAGCGAAAACACTTGGTTAACTACCCTCCACGAAGAGTGACACTAACAGAACTCCAGCTGGTGGCTTACAGTAGGGGCAGGAGACCCTATAGCATCCCGTACCGCTGGAAGCGCGGGCCGGCTGGCCTCTCTGCCCC
>LOJH01000129.1:68849-80061 GCA_001685095.1 Ellobius talpinus | reverse complement strand
TTCTTTATTAACCAATGAAAGTAACACATAAGAGAGATGACCCTCCTCCATCATCCCAGCAGGTAGGGCCTTGCTGTAAAGCTCAGCTGTGACACTGTTAGTGGGGACCTGGCTATGACTGGCGTCCTGGGCATTGTTTTCTTTCGAAGTCTAATAATCTCCCCAGCTGTCCCCACAAGAATGAAGGTGGATGTGCTTGTGTTGTGTGTCTGTATGTGTTCCTTAACATCTCATAGCCGAAATCTGACACAGGAACTGAGCAAGCTGTCTCTGGTTAAATAGTTAGATCACTTAAGCTCTACATACCAAAGGCCACAGCTCAGATAAGACAGGAATCTGGCAGGTGAGCAGGGAGCCCAAGAAGAAAGCACCCCAGAGTGCTATAGAATACTGCTCATATGCCCTGTGTTCAGTGCACGTGCTGGATACTTCTTAGCATGCCACATGCAATAGCCCGTTTAGTCTCAGAAGTGACGTCAGAGTGCTGCCCCAAATACAAATGGAACCACTTGTGGCCCCAAAGCCCTTTGGTGTGGTCTGGGTTAGAAGTGGTATTGGTTGTTTCTGATCCTGAAACCTGTAGTGTGATAGGGGTGCCAGACTGTGCCTGCTTTGTACCACGCTCTGCTTTGAAGTGGGTAGTAAAAAGGATTCCAGAATATGTAATGTACAAAATTAGTTTCAGTGCTCTAAGATCCTTCACCACCAAAACCCCGTGAAGACAAGGTACCTGCGAGCACAGCCCTTCTTGCCACAGAAGCATTTGGAGTGGGCAGTGCTAGTGATGACTGCCTGGCAGGGAGAATGTCGTCTTCCCATGACTTCACTGCCAGCTGGATGGGCCCACAGTATGTTTCCTTTCTCATCTTGGGTGCCGGGTGGTATGCATCTGGGATTTAAGGAGTGAGCACGGAACCCGGCCAGGGTCCAGACAGAGGGCGGTATGTGGCATGGTTCCCCACCCTGCCCACAGATGCTGTCAGGAAATGGGAGCTTTCAGAAGGTGGAGCGATGTGTGGGCTTCGAGGAGGAGGCCCTTGAACAGTGTCTCACTCCTCTTTAAAGGTCACTCTAGGAAAAGTAAGTTGGACGTTGTAAAGAGTGAATGTGGTCTTTGCACAGAGGAGCAGGTCTCTAGCAACAGAGTTGTTTTGCACCATCTCTGCAATTTCTTTCTGTCTCCCTTGTGGCTGGAGAGGACAGGAAAGCATCTGGTCTTTAAAGTGGTGATAATTCTGAGGTGACTTTCCCTCTGTGTAAGCAGAAACTACTTGCTATTTGTAGCTTGTATTAAGAACACATTCCATATTCATATTATGGCCTGTAACTCATGAATGTGGCGATTTTTTCTTTCCTACCCTTTTCTGTTTGTTTTTCTCTTTTCCCACTTTCAGTATTGGCAACTAGCCATTAGTAAGTTGTCAGATATGCACACATGACGTGAGCTGTGATCTGCTAGACACTGTTAGACAGACAACAGGCCACAAACCATGGAATGGCAAATGAAACCCTCGAGTACAGATGTTCCCTTGCATTAAAACACACAACGCAGAAGACAATTAGATAATCCAACAATTTAGGGCAGTAGGAGGAGCCATTGTGGACGGTTTGTGGTGGTTGCTGCATACACTGGTTCCAGCACCATCTCAGGAACTCAGGAGGATCTGTCCCCACTAAGCCTTCCTCTTTAGTTTCTGAATGAGTATAGTGTATAGTGAATGAGTGTTAACTAAAGATAATGATAAAAGTTAACAGTGATATAAAATGAACTTCATTCTCAAAGCAACAGAAATCTCTCTGGATGTCCAGAAATGATTGGCCTGTTCAGAGAAGCTAAGTAGTTGTAAAGACAGTAGGCCAAAGAAGCATGGGGTTTAACATGCTGCCGTTCAGATGTTGACCTGTGGCTTTGGATATGCAAGGAACTAGTAAGCAAGGGACTATTAAAAGTATGGAATTGGGATACTTACATTTCATTGATAATAGTTTAGATATCAAAGGCTTTTTACTTGAATTTTAGTATATATATGTCCTTGACATAATATCTATATATGCATGCCATATAGTAGTTGATCTTTACCTACATAGTATGTTGAAAGGTTATTTTAGACAGCGAACCAGGAAAGGAACAAGATCTACATGCAAACAGCTTTGGAGGAGCTACTGCTATAGGGCAAAAAGCAGGCATGGCGGTCCTCCAACATAGTCCGTGACAGAGAAGTCTCCTTCAAGGGCCTTTACAAACCATGCCATGGAAGGATTATCTGAGGACCAGAGTGAATGATAAATGCCTGTATCACCACTAAGTAACACCCTTTTCAAACTATGCAAAACTGAAGTTTATGAGCATAGCAAGCAGTCCTGTTATAAAACTTGTGGAAATGCTTTATATTACTAAAACCAAAGTGTGCTTATTCCCTTCATACGAAGCAGGAAAACCTTGGGGGTAGGGACCAGGAAACAAGTGCTCAGCACCCCAGGCCTTCTTGGTAGGAGCTGGGTGGCCTTCATCTACCTTCCCCTCAGAGGCAGAATTAACTCATGGAGAAGGGGAAGCAGTGCTGCTTGGGAAGCACTTGTAGAGTCACTGTCAGAACAGGCTGGAAGGAAACTCCTGGAGAGGAGGGGGCAGACAGGACGGAGGTGTGCAGTGTGGAAGGTGTCTGTTCTCCCACAAAGCCATGGGTCACTCAATGTGTGATTGCTCCTGACCAATAGAGAACTGAATTTTTAGACACTGAAATTGATTCCCTAACATATATGAAAATTACATAAAATATATAAAACTGTTGTTTCTTGCCAGTTGCTTGCCAACTCCTATTTTCAGCAAGCTTCTAGACAGGGTTTGGGCCTTGGCAACAGTCATCTTTAGACCTGAAGTCTGTTGGATTTGATTCCTAGAAACATTCTGCCTATAGCTAGATGAAGTCTGTCTTAAAGGTAACATTTTAACTCAGTTGATTGTACTTTAAAGTTGACTTGTACGTAAGTCATCTGGTTGGTACTAATCTGCTCGTGAAATTTTTCCTCCAATTTTCTGCCCACTAATACTGAGTCACCTAACCTGTTCACAGTTCCAGGCTTAACATGGGACCCACATGGTGCCCAGCTGGCACAGGTATTCTCAGCTCCTCCTCCTCTCCTTCCTGGTGCAGCAGCAGCAACAGCATGGTGCTAACTGCCACTGTGGTCTCTGTGGCCTAGGTCACAACACCAGAGTGTTCTGCAGAAAAGCTGCAGTACTGATTGCGGGCCCTTTTAAGGCAGTTTTGTGACAAACAGGCTCATGCCTTCTATTTGTAGTAGCTATGGAAACAGTAGAAGCGCTCTTTCCAGAGCTAAGCATACAATAAAGGACTTCAAGTATTGGTAGGATTAGAGACTTTAGAAGATGTTGAATTTTCTCCCCCACTCTTTCTTGTTCCCTGTCCTTTTACAGAGGGAACGAGAGGGCAATGTGAATATTAACTGGGACTTGTTTTAATCTCCCTTGTGACACTTAAGACTGTCTAGGTCTGAACTGACTGACTACTCAGGCTCCAGCCATTCACAGCACACTAACAAGGAGTCCATACATATTCATGACCCAGGGCTAAGGATCAGACAACTCTTAAGATTGTGTTTTGCAGTGTTTCTCTTTTCAATTCCATCTTCTGAAAAAAGTTCTTTCTTTTTGTCAACTCTGAGTACCGAGTTACACGAATAAGAAGTTCAGGTGCTGTGGCACAGTAGGGTGACTAGTTAACAATGGTGTACTTTAAATTTCAGAAAACCAGGAGAAAGGAAGCTGAATGTTTTCACCATAAAGGAATAGCAATATTGGTGCTAACACAGTGCTTAGTGAGTAAAGGTGCTTGCAAGCCTGGCAACCTGAGTTTGATCCCAGAACCCTCACTGAAGTGAAAGAACTAACAGTGGAGACCCACAGAATGCCCAGCTAACACAGGCATTATCATTCTCCTCTGCCCCTTCCTGGTGCAGCAGCAGCAGCAGCATGGTGCTAACTGCCACTGTGGTCTCTGCGGCCTGGGTCATAATGCCAGAGTATTCTGAAGAAAGACTCCACTGCTGACCTCCACACATGCACCATGGCACATGTGCTCCCCAACACACACACACACACACACACACACACACACACACATCATGTATACACACAAATAAAAGGGAAAAGAAGGCCACCAAGATGGCTCAATGAGAGTAAAGGCACTTGCTCTGCAAGCCTTTCAGCCTGAGTTCACACACACCCCAGAATTTATGTTAAGGTGATGGAGAGAACTGACTCCACAGAGTTGTCCTCTGAGCCTTACAAACATGGCATGCACACCCCTGTGCACCATGCATGAGCACATAGACTAATGATAGATAAACTAATTGTAAAATTGCTGGATGAAATAGATGTGAGCATTGCAGTGTATATACATAGGTCTTGAAATATCGTATGGAGCCCCAAAATATGAACAATTATGTCTTTGATATGTGAGTTTAAAAATTAAGTTAAAAAGAAAAATTAGAGCCTGAACACCTAATAAAAATAAACTTTAGAAATTTGTGTGTAATCTGAAACCCTGGGTGGTAGTACTAGCCCAGTGTTCTCATTTGAGTGGAAACAGTCCAGAGGACTTTTAGGCAGTATTTGTTCTGTTGATGGACTGCACTGTCAGCTGCTGGTGCTCACTTAGAGAGAGGGATGCTTCATGTCTACCTGAGAACATGTGCAGGACTCTGAGCTTTATGGAATCTGGGAAAGCTGGTTGATGCCACTGATAACATGAAAAAAAATGTTAAAGTCACAGTTTAGTGACAAGTGCTGGTGTTGGCAGTTCATCAGTTCTTTCTGATTTCCCACGTGCTGAGGTGTTGGTTCCAGTATGCTCTTATGGCTGTAGTTCTCCCAAACCCCTCCACAGCCTTCATTTCCACATCTTGGCACTTTCACTATCAGTTTTGGAAAAGACAAAAATGCCTTTGCTGCTTGGCTGTCAAGCCTTCTTCTCTTAGGTTGTTGGTTCCATTATGTTTTGTCCTGGAGGGCTATCCCTGAAGCCCAGCTGCAGCCCTTCATCTGCTAGAGAGCTCTCACACTCACTCTTCTGCAAACTGCCTTTTCCTCTTACAGGCAGTAGGCATTACACCAGGTTGTTTTTGTATTCTGTACGTAATGTAGCTTCCAAACACTTAGGGGTGAGTTGATGATAAACTGCCATACTCAAAGAATTCTTAGCCCTGCCCTGAGATGAATGTGTTTGAAATCAGCTTTCCATACAATTCTGCTGGTACTTAGTTGTCTTGGCCCTTTTGCTTACATAGTCCAGCATCCTTGCCTGGCCTGCATTTGTTTTGGGTTTGTTGTCCTGGAATCTTAGACCTCCAAGCCATGGTCAGGAATGTGAGGGCAGAACATCACTTTTGTGGAGCTCGCTTCAGTGCCATCATGGCTCTACCTGTGTGGCACTAGAGAGGATGCACTTGCCTTTATGCATTCAGCTGGTATTTCCCTGTGCTGTGCTAAGACAAAGGACAAAGACAGATGAATAAGACACCAATCATGTGTGAGAAGCTCACAGTTATTAGGTTACACAAAAATACACACAAATGGTGGGAACTTGCATAATAAGTGCCCTAGTGCCCAAGTTAACAAATAAGTGCTAGGAGTTAGACTGAGTGCTGGAGACAAAGAAGTGAATTAGGTATGGCGCCTGCCCTTGAGGTGCTCTTAGCTAAGTACAGTGCAGTGTGAGAAGCAATGTTGCTAAGAGTGGGTGCCTCTGACAGCCTTAGTTTACACTGGTACTGGGGAGTAGTGAGATCCCTGGAAGGCTCCCCACAGTACCTGGGACTCAGCTGAGAATGGCTGCTGAAAAAACAGGGAGGGGAGAGGGGAAGTACAACCAGGCAAGGACCAAGGTATACGAAGATAGGCAATATGATGTGAGGTCTAAGAGGCAAGGGTCCCCAGCGAGAGGAAGGCAGGGCCATTGGCGCTCCCCAAAATGCAGCTGACTTGATAATTTGAAGTTGGGTCATGATACCTTCCTCCAGAGACTCTGTTTGCAATTGGTAGTGAAAGTGTGGCACCACTGAATCACCTAGCCTTTTGATTGCAGGAGCTCTTAGAAAAACCTTGGTAACCTCAAATTTGTTCAAGTTCATTTATCTTTAAGTTAATAGCCAGAAGGTCTCAGGAAGGAGAACGTGTTTTGTTATATCTGTGGGCCAGCCCCACCTCCAGTTTTACACATTGTCTTTTAGAGTTTGCGCCTCAGATGTTTGCTCCTCTAGTCACAGCTCATCATAATTGCTGCTTCCTCATTTCTATAAAAAGTGAAAGGATGAGTTTGTATAATAATAGTGCCACCTTTGGTATACAAAGAGTCATAGAAAATAATTTGTTCAGAAATTACTTCTTGTGCTGGAAGTGTCTGGCACCCACAGAAGTTATTTTTATTTTTTTGTGATGGCACAAAGTGGAGGCTCAATGACCATGGAAAGGGGAGAAATGCAAATTCGGGTTTTATTTCAGTATTTGTGTGGATTTGGTTTTCAGAAAAGAAGCAGAGCCTTATAAAGGAACAGGACCTTGTCATGATAGATGGCAGACAGATTGCCAGGTGAAAAAACAGTCTCCAGCAAGGGTGATAAGTACAGACTGAACATCCGCTGGCAAGTGCAGCTTCTGTTCTGTACCTTCGGAAACACTCAGCCATTGATACCCTCAAGTGTTTTCCATGATAAACCTTCAAATGCCAACAGATCGTTCATTCATTCATTCAGGGCTACTAAGGACTTTTTTTTGTACAGGATTCTGTCTAGACCCCATCGTTCCACAAACATGAGGCCAGCCAGAGAAAGGGTCATGATCAGGAAGAGAGCTGCCCTGAGATGTGTAGAAGAGCTGGACAGGATTATGAACCAGGGTAGGATTATAAAGGCTAGAATGGCACAATCTTCTAAAACCCTATAAATACCCCTTGATCATATAGTACCCCTGCGCTTAATGCTTGCATTCTTTGTAGGGAATAGATTCAAGTTTTAATTTCATTTGAGGTTACTGGATTATAGAGAAACTGGTTCATTTTTTTAAGTACTGCAAAAAGAGCCCCCACCTTTATTACTATTGACAGCCTCTCGTGGGTTTCACTTCTGATTGAAATGTCTCAGAATCACTCCTCTTGCCAGAGAAGCCTAGGTCTGGATCCAAAGCTTGTCCTGATGCCCTTTAGAACCTTGTGCACCCCTGTCTGCCTTTGGAGCTGCTTGAGTGGTGTATCTAATGGCTACCAGGGAAGGGTCCTTTTTTGGGGGGGTGCTGGGGAAACCACGACCCAGTGAACTACTGTGCTGCATCCCCAGCCCTCTGGATTTGATTATTTTGGCACGCTATTGGTCGTGAGCAGATAGGCCTATTTCTCTGGAAATATATTTATACTAGCCTAGGCTCCTGTGGTTCCCTCTGGACCAGAGTGAAGACCTAGACAAAAAGCCTATCCTTGGTAGTCTCTGTCTTACGGATGCTGGATAGTAGCATCTTTCAGTTTTCCTGAGTGTTGCACAGTTCCTGCCACCTGAGTCATCATGAATAATGCAGCAACGTGACCCCAAGCTTCTGTCGTCTTCATTCTGATGTGGGGACACCAAGCGGGGCATTTCATTTGAGGGCCCGGGCATGGGGAGGCAGTGAGGGTCGTGTACTTTCAGGGCATGAGTGTTTCACACTGAACCTAGCAAATCCTTCACAGCTGAGGCTTTGTCTCTGAAATACTGAATGAGAGAAATTCCATGGTGACTCCTAGGAAACCATTCTTACCGATAACTGCACTTTAAACAGAACTAGTTTCCTGTCTGATTTTTCCCCCCAGCGCCTCTGACTTGTCTGCAAAGCTCCTCTTGTCCTTCCCTAGTGATTTGACATAATGCCCAGGAGTGTGCATATGTGTACTGCTGTGTTCCTAAACCTCGGCAGTAGCTGCACCAGGTCTTTGCTCCCCCCTCCCGTGTGTGTGTGCGCTCATGATCTTGTTCATTATACACTCCATGAGCTGTTCTCCGGGGCTGGCTACTGAATCACATGTGGGATGCACAAGCACGTGTGCACTTTTACAGCCTTTTAAATGGTTTCCTCATGGAGTGCATATTTATATTCTTTATAACCCTCTAGAAAATCTCATTGGTATTCTTGTACTCATCCAACAGTCATGTGAGTTACAGAAATGGGGAAGTATGCTGTTAAATTCCTTCACTGTGCTCTAGTTATGATGCAGTGGGTGGTGTACGCCGTGCGAAATCTCACTGAAGACAATAGCCAAAACCAAGATTTCATTGCAAAAATGGAGGAGCAGGGCTTGGCAGATGCATCTCTGCTGAAGAAAATGGGTTTTGAAGTTGAAAAGATTGGAGAGAAACTGATTCTGAAGTCTAATAATGACATCCCCCCACCTGTAAGTACTCTTATGTAAACTATTCTCCAATCTCTCCTTGAAGCTGCCCCTGTGTCCCTGTGACCTTGGAAGTGAGAGGTTGTTATAGAGAACAGAGAAGACAGGGAGAAGTTGCTAAATAAGCAAATCTGAAAAGTGCTGCAAAGAACTTTTTAGTCAGGTTTTGTGATTCCATTTGCTTAAAATTACAACTAATGCAGATCATGACATAAAAAACATACTGAAACGTATACATTGTAAACAAGTTCCTGGCCGGAACCAGGCTTTCTTTTAAAGTAGCAGCATTCACTGCAGCTTTTTGTGTGCTGTCACGGATATCCTTTAAAGGTCTTCCCGGTGACCATGACGTAAGCAAAGCTCTGCATTTTCCCTTTGATGGTTCTTGTAAGTAGATGTGCTGTCGCTATGACCCTGTTTCTGTTTGTTTTTTTTCTTAGTGAATGATCTGCACCTGAATACCTTCAGAGTCCATCTCGTGGATCTCTCATCTCTGCAGTATGAAATCCCAAATATTGGAAATGTAGAGCACAGATGTGGGAACCTGTCGCCCTTTAGAGTTCAGTGTGTGTAAGCTACCAGTGGACGTTTTCTTTATTTCTGTGCAGTAAGTGTGACTGTCTGCCTTACCTTTGTCCCCTGGGTAGGACACGCTTTCCAGCCATGTACCTTGTGCATACCGTGGTAGTTGATAATAAACATTTTTGAGGGCATACCCCCTACTTGGCAACTACTGGGACCCTTGATTGGATTCTGTGCATCCTTTCAGATGGCAAGTATGCTTCATTCCTTTGATTCTCTGCTTCTCACTGGATTTCTGAGCGCTGGCAGGCACTTGAAGTAAGTTTCTCACTGTGACTAATTCTACCAATCTCTTTTTCTCCCCTCCGCCTTTCCAAAACATTGACATGACTCATTTCCAGCTAATTAATTTGAGAGCCCTCCCTCTTCATTTCATGCACTGTGTTGTCACTGAGCCCTGTCCTTTGGACGTTAGAAAGGATTGAGAATGGGTGAGAGAAGATGTGACATTTAACCGTTTGCATCCCAGGTTGACTTAGAGTTATGGGTTCCATAAAAAGGCAGACGCTTACTTCTTGCCCATATCCATGCCTCTTTGACACAGAAGGAATACTTGTTTTTTTTTTGTTTTGTTTTTTGTTTTTTTTGTTTTTTGTTTTTTGGGGTTTTTTTTTGGTGTGCAGTGCCTCTGTGTGAAAGGGACATCCATAGCATCTTCTGCGTGGCTGCAACAAAAGACCACTCAGTTTTAACTTGGTTGCCATAAGTACAGATGTAATTTGGAGGAGCAAGAATATATTGGGATCTAGCTAGCTTTCTTTACATTTTTATACCAAGTAGACCTGGATTATGGAGGCACTGACTCGATGCAGCTACCTGAATCACTAATAAAATCACCATGAGCTGGATGGTTCATAGTGTGGGTGCTTAGCATTCTTTTTCTGAGCAAGCAGTTCAAAACTAAAATATCCGGAGACATCACATAGTTCATATTTATACTTACTTCCAAAATAAAACCAGTAAAGACCCAACCAAAATCTTCACAAAAATACTATTCCACAATCGAGTCCTTGTAAGTTTCTTCCTGGCCATGCTTATCTTGCTTTGAAAGAACAACTTGAGCTGTTAAATATCAGCTTCCCCATACATAGTTCACTGTCTGATGTGAGCTATGGAACTGAAGGAATATCAGATTCTGGCCTGTGGAAGTTAAGATGCATTTGTGATCTCCAGCCATTACAAAATGTGGAATAACAAAGAAGCCATTCCCTTCTGGGGCATCGAGAGTTAAAATCTTTTCTCCATAGAGGTCTGGCCAAAGGGAAAACAGTGGGGGTCTCTTTCTCCTTTTAACAAGTTTACAATGGGCATTCTTTTTTCCTCTCAATGGGTGTGTACACACCAGTGGAGTCACACAAACATGTCGGTATGCACCATATAATAACAAACACAAATAAATAAAAAGAGCCTTGTGAGAATGCAGAATGGGGTATGGCTGTGTGCTCTAAATAGGAAGTGTGGGTCTTGCAGAGTGAAAACATGCTGATGACTGCATTGTGGTTCCTTTTGATTCCCTGGAGATGAAGGGTTGAGCACAACAGCGTCCCTGTGCTCTACCAGTGGGCTTAGGGCTTCCCAGAACCTTGTTTTACATGCTGTAGAGGATTAATTTGCCACCTCAATCAGCCAGCCCTTTGTGGGGGTGGGAAACAGGGCAACCTCACAAAATTTGCAAAGATACAGAGTAGTCACAGTGAGTTTTGTGACCATATTGTTTTCAAGAGCAGATCAACAAAGCTTTTGGCCTACTTCATTTTCACAGACAGAAAAGAAAGGATCCTTGGCTTGGTGATGAGGCTAAGGGTTTACGAGTGGTTCTTTTGTCAGACCTGACAATAGGGAAGACTCTAAACTGTGTTTTTAGGAATTGTGTAAAAGCAAGTGTAAAGGTGCATGTCTTGCTTAGTGACTCAGAATCCAGCCATGGCACTTTGGGAACTGCTACGACCCACTCTTGCAAAAGCAGAAAAGTACATAAAAATGATAAGGGTGTAAGAAGGACTGCTAGTTAGTAAGCTTCAGATCAGATCTACCTGTGTGTGTCTTAAATCAGTTCTCCTTTGAAGGGATGTAGAACAACACCCAGCATTTAAAATGCTTTGTTTGTTTTACTGTCTTTTCATATCTATGGAAAAACTTAAAGATGGTAGTGAGGCATTTTGCAGCAGGAAAACTTGTTTAAAATTTATCCCATC
>LOJH01000129.1:34793-68773 GCA_001685095.1 Ellobius talpinus | reverse complement strand
CCACATGGTGGCTCACAACCATCTGTAATGAGGTCTGCCACCCTCTTCTGGCCTGCAGGCATACATGCAGACAGAAATTGCATACTAAATAAATAAATAAATGAATAAATAAATAAATAGATGATTATTTAAAAAATTATCCCATCATTGTAGGTTCTGCACGTAATAAGCTTTTATATGTGCAGCAGTGAAAGTAAGCAGAGAAGCTGAGAAACAACCTATAAAGATAAAATATAAATTTAGTATCTTTTGAGGGAACCAAAACCCCTCTCGGTGCTGTCCAAGGTTCTGATAACTTCAGCTCCATCGGCCTAGATCCTTGTTTTCAAAGTTCTGGGGTCTTTTTTCCTGTGGCACAATGCTTGTTCTCCTCTCCCTTACACATTTTTATATACTTATTTTTTAGATCAACTACTACATCCTATTTTACAATATGAATTTGATGACACATGAATTTAAGCCAAGTCTTTTCTGTACATGCAGTGATTCTAGCATTGACTCCATCACACTTCCAGACTTTTCTCATAACCAGAGAAAAATCCATGATTGTGGCTCAATTTTTTAAAGATTTTTATAATTCTATTTTTGAGACAGGGTCTCACTGTATAGCCATGGCTGGCCTGTAACTCACTAGGTAGAATAGACTTTCCTTGAACTCACAGGTCTACCTGCAAGTGCTGAGATTGAAGGCATGTGCCACTACATCCAACCTGTGTTCTTACTCTACCTAAAACCTAAAAGCATGACTTTCATTCTTTGTTTACTCAAGCATGGATGATGTTCACTTTCCATCACTAAAGCAGGAGCTTGGGTACCCTGTTAGACCTGGGAGCTAGGGTCCTGCTCTGTCATCAGCAGACACTAAAACAGATTCTGTGAGCTATCTGTGGTTCTTTCTGATCACTGCAAACATGGTTCACAGTGCTACCCACCTCCCTGGAGCCTTTGAGGACAAAAGCACGTGATTCTGTAGGAAGTGCTTACTTGCAGTAATCAGTTGAGTCACCTAGTAAATCTCCCCAGGATCACACAGCAGTAGATATTTAACAGCTAATCAGTATAGTCAAGTGGACAAGAATGAGTGGGAAAACCATGTGGCTGCTTTTCGTGGACACATGGAAGTCAAATGTGGCAGAGCATACTGCAGTGTTGCCCAAGACACAGCACAAAGGAAACTGAAGATTGTAGAATTCACAATTACAAAACCTAGGTCCAACTGTGAGCTGTACTTTTTGCTAGCTGTGTAGCCTGGAATGACGTGCTTGGCCTCTTGAGCCTGCATTTCCTCTCAGAATCCCAGGTGCTAGAGCTAGAGCAGTGAGCAGGACAGCCATGGTTGGTCCCTCCCCTCATGAGGCTGCGTTCTGATGAGGCTGACAGGAATCCTGCTAACATGCGAACACGCCATGAAACAGGAACAGTATTAACTGTAGGAAGAAAATAAAGATGGTGGTAATAGGGTGTGCTCTCTGAGTTTAGTCACATGTGCACAGAGGGCTGAAAAGGACTGAAGTAGACCCTGGAGGATGGTGGAGCAACATCCTACTGGATGGAACTGGATGACTGCCTTTGTTAAGCACCAGAAGTGGTACTAGGACTCAGATCCAAAAGGAGAATGGCGTGACACTGGCCATGGGGCAACAAGGCTAGATATCTTGGTCTACAAGGCACTGGAAGAAATTTGACTTTACTTGATGTACATTCCAAAATTGTGGAATCTGTTTTTGCAAATGAGAAGGTTGAGTTTACAGTTATAAATGACTACCCTTGTTGCTGTGTGGGAAATACAATGGAGAGAAGGAATGAAGATGTGGTGCCAAGCAGTAACTTATACCAGTGGTGGAGACTTAGACCAGCATGATGTCAGTGGAAACAGAGTTAAGTTGGCGTTTTTTGGAAGTAGAGCCCTTAGGATCTGCTTGTGGGATTACTGAAAGAATAGATGGAATAACCAAGAATAACACACAGGCTTTTGTTGAACAGCTAGATGTGTGGTGTTGCGTTCAGTCAAATGGAGACCCTCCATGCAAACAATCACTCTTTCTAGTGTGCTTACTTTGGGGCACCGCATCCAGTCTTCCTTTTGGTCAGATTTTTTTTAGACATACAACTGGTCCTAAGTAGAAGACTTGAATTCACAAGGCTAGACGGGACTGGGAATACATGTTAGGAGCCACTGGCTTCTCAAACAGGTGATGGTGTAAACAGTCTTAGGGACTGTGTGGACATCCTAGGAAGAGACCTGACTCATATAGCCCACATCTCAGACCAGTCTACACTGAGCTCATGTGTAAGATAGCGGGGCTCTTACAGTTTCTTCATCAAAAGTATTTTAGTGACCTCATCATCTTCATAGAACATTCTATGCATTTTAATTTACATGTATGTCAAGTCAGGGACAATACATGGTTAAAGGTTTCTCAAAAAAGTATATTAGAAACAAAGAAAGAATTAGAGAGCAAAATATGGACAGACCAGGCCCTGAAGTTGGCTCCTACTGGCTACTCAGCTTCCTGAAGAAAATAAGACATTATTCACCTGGATAATTCTGACCCAGTGTCCTTCCAGGTAGTTAGTGGCCACCTCCTGCAGATTTTTCCCATCTGTAGGAGTCCCATACGGCCAGCATGCATTGTATGCTCAGCCTACCTGACTGACTAGAGAGGTAGAGTGGTGCCTGCTCAGTCTGACAAACAGGGTATCACGGAGTAGGTGTGAGGACCACAGGCTTTCTCTCCGTGACATCATGAGAATTCTTTACAGTTTGGAGGGAGAGCATGTGAGACTGTATTTTATCTCAACATGTATAAACAAGCTTTCAGAAGTAACACATTGACCCCAACAGGGTCAACATGTTTACAGCTTTGGCAGCCTTTGGGGGTAAAAGCGTGGTTTTTACCTTTTTTGGAGACATTATTTTGAGCAATTCAAGATAAGCATGTTTATGAGTGAAAGGGCATCTTGGCAGGTATTGTAGACTGAGTTGTGTTCATGACTCCCATCAAATATATGCACCAAAATCTTAACCTCCAGTCCTCTGGAATGTGATCTCACTTAGAGATCTTTGAAGAGATAATTAAGGTAATATAAGGGGGGCCCTTGATATTTTGGTGGGCTCTAATCTCGTAAAACTTCATAGCCTTACGAAAAGGAAATTTGGGCACAGCTTCAGAGAAAATACTGTACTAAGACAAAGAGGGAAGACAGGCATTTATAGGGCAAAGAGAGCGGCCTTAGGAGAAACCATCCCTGCTGTCAGTGGCAAACTCCCCACCCACATTTATTCAAACACTAGAGATAGAACATGGAGCCCCTGCCATGCTAGGCAAATGCTGTGCCATAGCACACTTTAAAAAAAAAACTTTAATAGAAGAGGGCACCCTTCAAAGGTTAGCACCTTAGACTACTGTGGAGCAGAAGTTGTTTGGAAGGTGTGCTAGCCAAGAGTTTCTGAAACATAGGAGATAAACACAAAGCCACGGAGTTTAAAAAAAAGTCAATGAACCTGGAACAATATAAATCAAAGGGAAAAATGCATTGTAAAATTACTGAAAATCTACAAGGACATAAACTATAAAGCATCTTGACAAGAGGGTAGATACCTCTGGAGCTCTTGACTTGGCTCACAGTAATCCTGCCTCTTAGAAACTATGCCTTCTGTGATGCTGACACTTTGAAATCTCGCTTGCTTGCTTCTATCTACCGTATAGTGTCACTAGGGTGGTTAAGTTTACAAAGACTGAGACTGCAGTTGGTCTTGCAAAGAGGCCTCTGCACAATGGATAATAAGTATGGAGCTGGGCCCTCCTCCCATTCCAGCTTTCAGTGACTGTCTTCATAGCAAGCCCAGAGCTAGAGCACCAGCAGAACTGTATCTGTGGCATGCTCATCCACAGAAACTGACCACCATGTGCATTTCAAGTGTGTTTTAGGGTAATTTTTGTACAATAATTATTACAAGGCAGAACACTGCTGTCAAGAACGGCATTAGGATAGCAGCTAACTCACCAACAGAAAGGTGGAAACAGAAGGAAAAAGAATCTTGTCTTTGAAGAGCTGAAAGTAAACAACCAGTAACCTACTCTTTATATGCCCCCCAACAAAAAGTCCTCAGTAATGAAGAGAGAATACAGATAGCTGTCAAAAACAAAAAACCAAAATTCTGTGGAACTTATCACTACTAGACTAACTGAAGGCCTTTCTTAGGAAATGGTAAGATAAACAGGCAAAGGTAATCCATGTGCTGGGCAGGTAAAACAACTACATCCAGGACCATAGCAGACATTCTTTTAAAGTATGCATGAAGCCATTTACTATAATTGATCTCCCACTGTGTCCTCAGACAGCTCAACAAACTCAGAGTCATACCTAATACTGTCTGATCAGAGAGTATCTAAGCTACATGTCAAAACCAAGGTGACTAGAAAGTCCCCCTAAGCATGGAAATTAAATAGAGAAATTGCAGGAAGTGGAAGATTATAAAAATGCTGTATTCTCAAGTTGGTGAGTGATAGCAAAAGTTATTCTTAATGAGCAAATGAGACCGTTGTTCATATTAAATAGAAAGGATGAGAGTGTAAGCCTGAAAGCTGAGAACAAAGCATAATTAAACAGGAAACAAACAGAGCAAAAATGATGAGGCCAAAAAGTGGTTCTTTAGAAAATGTATTAAGCCAATAAAGTTATTAGGAACAGAAGCACTCACAAATACACTGTGTTTGTGTATCTTGTGAAAACAGAAGTCCTAAGAGAATATTGTATTTTATGGTCAGCTGACTTTTTAGATGTATTTTATGGTCAGCTGACTTTTTAGATGAGATAGGCAGCCTTTTTTCTTACAAACAAAAGCAAGATACATTTGTGGTAACACAACCAACTAAAGGTGGTTCTCACTTATAATCCAAGTACCCAAAGATGCACAGATACAATTAAACATTATTTCTGTTTGTGTCTAACCTCCAGGTAGAAGTGTTAAAGCACAGTCACCCCTGTCTCTGGATTTTGCATCTCGGGTCTTTGAGTTGGCAGGAGGGAAATATCTGCAGCTGGATATAGTGGTGCATTCTTATCCCAGCACTCAGGAGGCAAAGGTGGGGTTGCTTTTTGTCTTTGTCTTGTTTTGTTTTGAATACTCTTTGGAGACACACACAGCTCACGAATAAATATATGGAGACATATTCTTTCTTATGAATGTCCTGCCTTAGCTTGCTTATTTCTAGCCAGCTTTTCTTAAATTATTCCATCTACCTTTTGCCTCTAGGCTTTTGCCTTTCTCTATTCTCTAGTCCTTTCTTTCCTTCTTACTCCATGACTGGTTGTGTAGCTGGGTGACTGGCCCCTGGAGTCTTCTCCTTTTCTTGCTCCTCCTGAAAAAAGGCCATCCTTCTGCTCAGCCCCCACTAAAGAACCCTCACTGCACTTTGTTCCTCCCTACCCCTTCCTGTCAGCAAGTTGCCGACTCAGCCTCCTGACCCCAGGTTAATTTTACTTAATCAAACAAATATAACACATCTTTGCATCATTAACAAAAGCAGCAGGAACAAATGTAATATACCTTTACACAGTTAAAATAATATTCCACAACACAGAAGCAAATGGATCTATGAGTTCAAAGCCAACATAGTCTATATTGAAAGTTAGAGACAAACTAGGGTTGTCTCAAAAAAAAGGGGGGGAGGATGGATGGAAGAAAGGGAGAAAAAAGAAGGAAAGTCTATTGAACGTACATTGATTTTTTTTTCCCTGTCAGAATACCCTAAATAGCTGTTTTGTTTACATGGCATGTACATTGTACTAGGTGCTCTAAGTAATCTAGAGAGGACCTAAATAAGGGGAGGGATGTGTAGAGATTCTGTGCAAATACTGCTTCCTTTTTAATTAGGGACCTGAGCATCTGCAAGGTAATAGTGATCTGTGTGTATCCAGCTGTGTACTCTGGAGCTGGGGGAGGAATCAGAGACATACGGGGCTGAGCTAAACTCCACCACTCCATGCTGCTTCAGCAGTATCCAGGCAAGCCAGAGCTTCTTTTTCTTAGGACTCAACTTTGCCTCTATTTGCTTCTGGATCTGTAAGTAGACTCCAGTCCCAGTAGGCAGCTAACCCATGAGGAAGTATACCTCCTGGGTTACAGTTCCGTGGTACATTCAATTTGTGGGTAACAGGATCTTGAAACAGCTGGCCACATCGAATCAACAGTTGGGAAGCCGTGAGGGATCAATTTGCTTTCTCTCTTTTATACAGTCCAGGATCCCCTGACATAGGTCCCACCCACAATTAAGATGGGTCTTCCCACATCATTAGCATAAACAAGATAATCCCCTATAAGCATACCCAGTCCCATCTCCCAAGTGATTCTAGATCTATCAAGTTGGCTGCACTAGCCATCACAAAGAGACAACCTCGAGGAGGTGGCAAGAGGGCCACCTTCTACAAGCCAGGGAGGGCCTCCAAGGAAACCGATCCTGTCGACACCCTGATCTTGGCCTTCAGCCTCCAGAACTATGGGACAGTGTGTATTGTATAGCTGCCAGCCTGTGGCATTTGGTATAGCAGCCCTAGCTGACATGAATGTGCTTAGTATCTACTGAAAGTTGCATCAGTAAAATGCTTTATTCTTTGCTCTGGATGAGCTCACAGTGTAATATAAGGGGCATACATGAGTTAAAGCAGTTGGTGGGTCCCAGAGTGACCACAGAAGCATGGGGTCACTGGGGAAAGGCTTCCTGGAGGAGACTATATCTTATAATGGTATGGACGGGAAGGGTATTCCAGGCAGGGAGCCAGGATGCATGGGCTCAGGCCAGGAACCACACCTGCAGGAACTGCTTAATGGTTTGTTAGTGCCAAGGGCCATCTATCAGAAAGGGGCCTTGAAGCAGAAATCAAGAGGCACTTCCTACTAACCATGGCATATGAGCCACATACAGGGGCCCACAGAAGACTTTTAAGAAAGAGCTCTGACTGCAGGGACCCCACAAGAAAGAGATACATGTTGCTAGATAGAAGAATTAATGCCAGTGGTTTACTAAGTGAATTGCTCTTAAAAATGCCCAGCAAATGAGTCTGCTGTGGCTCCTGCTGCGTGGGCTGGGGGAGTCAGACCCAGGAAGAAGCCTGGTTTTGGCTGAAGGCAGAACCAGCTCTAGCCCTACTTAGAGTCATCTCAGGATGGGCAGAGTCCATTGTCAGTCCTTCCTCAGTATTTACTCAAACTGTCGCTTCTCAAGGGCCTGTTCGTGCCTCTGCCCCCTCCATAATGTCCTTTTTTCAAGAACTCATCAAGAACTGTGGCCAGCTGATGTTCAGTGCCTTCTGCGTATCCTGGTGACATGCCCTGGCTGCCATTGATTGTTTCATGAGATGACAGGCTCAGAACCAGAGACAGACCCAACATCTCTGTGAGCCACAGAAGGTCACTTCAGTCTCAGAAATGGTCAGGACAGGGCAGCCCAGTGTGCCTTCTTCACTACTGGGCTCTGGCATTCCCAAGCTCTCTTGTCTGGCCATTCATCTTTTTAGCAAATACCAACTCTCAGACCCTGGACCAGCACTAGGAAATAGTGGTTTTCCACCAGAATCAGCAGAAGGTGCTACTAGACCAAGGAAAGTGCCAGGAGTGGTATGTGGTTCTGGGACTAGAAAACCAAACAGCAGCTGTCTTCCCTGGAACATTCAATTCCACCCACTCCTCTCACCTTCAGGGCTTATGAGCAGGAGCTCCCCAGCTTTGCACTGAGTGTCCTAGCCTCCTGCACCTATGCCCACTCTCCTGTCCTACATCAGACAGTGGCTTTTCCCAGGATTGGTACCTCCACATATGGTTCTGCTCCCACAGTACCATGTTCAAAGCAGCCCTGTGTCCCTACTGCTTCCTTCCCAATGGTTAAAGCCTCATCCTTTGTAAAAAGAAGACATGCCCAGCTACACTGAGCTGAAGGCCAGCCTGGGCTTTTGTTTTATGTTGTTTGGGTTTTGCCTTGGAATTTGGAGGCACTACCTCCCCGCCCCCATGCTGGACTGTGCAACCAGTGTCGGGAGATTGTTGGCAACGGTTGTTGTTTTCCCTATGTGAGATTCTTTTACTCATGTCTATTTTATTTTGTATCTTTAGTAACTTGTATTTGGGGATTTTATTTTGTTTTTTGGGTGTTTTTATTCCTCCTTTGGGGTAGTTCTATGCACCATCTTGCCATAGAGTTAGCTTTTTTTTATTGATAATTTTCAACTTGCTTATTAGGGGCCTGTTGAGTTTTCATTTCTATCAATGGCATATTGATAATAAAATTATCCATACAACTTTAAAAACCAAGTTCCACTTACCCTTTGATCTCTTATCCTGCCGACTTTTCATCATACTTTTTGTTTATGTGATTCCAAAAGGACAAAGAAATCTATAGCAACACTTAAAGTTATATTTAAGCCTTTGAACCTTGTGTTTTGCACTTGCAGGTAAATCAGTTTTCAACATGTCATGAAGATACTTTAAAATGGAACTATTATGTCACATTTTTTGGTGTTTTGGTTTTTTTTTGAGGCAGAGTTTCTCTCTAGTGCTGACTGTCCTGAAACTTGCTCTGTAGACCAGGCTGGCCTTGTACCTGCTTCTGCCTCCAGAGTGCTGGGACTAAAGGCATGCACCACCACCACCCAGCTTTCCATGTTTTTTAAGTGATTTCAATAGAATTGAAAGAGAGGAAAATGTAGTTCCTATCCAAATCCATTTTTAAGATGAATATGCTTTTGATGTTCAGAAATATTTTTCTTCTATAGTCTATATTCATTTCACTTTACTCAGAACTTTATCCTAATTTTTAATTTATACTTAATTATACAAAATAAAATTTCGCAAACAATTAGAAACTATCACATAAAGATGTCTGCAAAAAGTGAATTATAAGAAATATTCAACATATTTGTACATAACTTGTTTAGGTCAAAGATGAAATTAAAAGCAAATTTGTAACATGTTGATGTAAAGAAAATATAAACAAAATGGCTCTTGAGGAAATTTGGAACTCAGAAATGCTCCATTAGAAGAGAGATGTAAAATCAGTGATCACCACAGAAACCAGACAGATGTGAGCAATGAAACAAGAAGAAAGTCCTACCAATGAAAGCAGAAGTCAGTGAAAGAAAATGTGCAAGCAATAAAGTTAAATCAAAAACTGTCTTTGGAGAGTCACAAGGTTGGTAAATCTCAAGCAAGTGCTCAAGGAAAACCTCAAGTATGTGAGAACAGTGGAAAAGGGGGCATCACTACAAACCCTACAGTCACACGGCAGAAAGTGAAGCTATAGTTTTACCAACTTTATGCCCCTCCAGAAATGACAACTTAGATGGAATGAATGATTTCTGTGAAATGATTATTAAAATGGACAAATGAAGACCCAAATGCTCTGTATATATTAAAGAAATTGAATTTGAGATTAATCTTGCCACAAAGAAAATTTCAGTTCTCTACCTTCAGTCTGCTTTCCCTCTAAAGATCTGGAGTGCAGATCTGTCATTGTCTCTCCCTTACCCAATCCAGTGGCTTACCCCACAGCAGAGTATTAGGACCATTTATGGTCCAGCTGGTGCCTACAACTTTCTACTGTTCTTGCTAACCATCACCTTCCCCTACCCTGAGCCACACTGATTACCTGAGTAATCAGTGGTGGCAGTACTCAGTACCCCCACCAGGGGGCACTTGAGGATGTGTGGGAGTATGAGTTGTCACTTGAAATCAAGAAATGTAACTGGCATTTAGTAGTCAGGGCCCCAGTGTCACATCCAGCAATGCCTGGGACAGGCCCCACAGTGAAAAATGTGGGAATGGCCAGTAGAGCCATGAAAACTTCACGCAACTGAACTTTGTCCCAGTTTCAACTCTAGAACTTAGACATGGCATAAGTTTTGCATAGAGCCATCTTTTGCCTGGCTGACTGTGATTCCACTTTGGGGCTTCGCTTGGGAACCTTGCTGAACAAATGTCCAACAAATATATAATTACACTGCATTTGTCTTCCCTTCTCCATTTCTTAAAAGATAGAAGTCAAGCTCAGTTTTAAAAGCAGTCTTTTAAGTTGAATGTATTCTGAGACAGTAGAGGGGAGGAGATACTAATATTTACTCAGTTGCCATGGTGACCCTTTTAGCCCCACCCCCCACCCCCTGTCTTCCTGGATGTTGTGGTGGTGTCTCCTGAGCTTCAGTGCACACCGGAACTCATGGTGCAGATCTTCACTGCCCCGCCTTCCCTCCCCACTCACCTCTGCCCCGAGTTCCGGTGCCCACAGGGCTCTTAGTCCCTGTTGACCCCACCCTCCCAGTGCAGACCCACACTTGAGAAAGTACCTTCCATCTCATTTTTCAGAACTCAGGACAGGGATGAGCTTCACTGGAGTTTGGGGATTGCTTTAAAATGTTCACATTGGTAATTATGGGTTGTGGTATTATTGAAATCTGAAAAACTCAAGAAGTCTCCCTGGATTGTTGTCATTGATTCTTTGCTGCCTTAAGTGTGGCTGAGTCTAAAGACTTGTCAGTCAAGAGGGAGGATTAGCCTCACCCATATGAAGGGAAAATTAGGAAGGGAAAGAAAAAAAATCCTTGTCTGAACTTGAAAATGCTGATGTGGTTTTTATTCCAGAAACATATCTTACTGATTAAGAGCAAGGAGTGCTACTGGCTCGTGGGTGGGCCAGCTGTAGCTGGCTCCTTGTTCCACCGGGCCAGGATCACTGCCACAGAATGTCAGAGACAGGCGGCCCATGTGGTCTATGCAGGTGGGCATGGTTGTATGCACACAAGGAGCTAAAGGCAGGCAAGTTCCTGCTGTCCACTTGTTCATCTCTAGGTAGCCATCCATCATCAGGAGAAGCAACAGAGCCTGGTCACACAGGGGCTGAACTTACCCGCTTACCAACTGCATGGCCATGGCCAGTGATGGATTCTTTTCATCTTATTGTCTACGAAGCAGAGGCAATTGCACCTATCATCGAAGAGTTGCCTGCACAGCTCATGACATGTGTTAACACAAACTGGATATTCCCTGGATGGTCACTCCGGCAGCCAAGATGGCAGTTCCCAGTGATGCTTCCCCCATCCCAGTGCTCAGTCACCTCTTGAAACAGCTTTTCTCCCTCTGGGCACTCCTCTGTGGTTGAAGCTGCAGGAGTGGACTGAGCTCTGGTGAGCCTTAGTTTCCATAACTGTAAAATGGGCCTGACACTCCACATCGACCACACAGGGCTTGTGGCTTGGCATGACTGCAAAGGCCGCTGCCAGGCAGGCAATCTTCGCCAAGAGCCAGATTCCTCCAGGCCCGGCCCAGCTGGTGTTCTCTCCAGTTTCATTGCGTTGGGCTGCAGGGTGATGCAGCCATTGATAATGGTGTAATTGGGGTGACTTGGGTATTTTCCTAGGTGCTGCTCCTGATGACTCATGCTTGGTAAGTCCACATTCCACTGCCATCAAGCACAGAAGGTTAACCTAGTCAGGTATTCAGGTTTCACAACTCTGGTGTCTGAATGTGAGGTCCTTGAGTTACCCAGAGACTCCACACCTCAGTTGTTTACGTGGAGCTTTTGTTCCCAGAGCCCTACACAGATGGGGTTTTCTGTGAGGCATTTAGCTGGCACTGGGAGGGCTTCCAGCTGCGGTTTCTTCCCAGCCATTAATAACCTGCAAACGATAAACCTATTCAGTGGCCAGGCTGGACCTCCAGCGTCTGCCTTTCCCTGCCTCCCCTCTCAGTCTTGCCAGTTGCTTCCCTTCTTGCTCTTCTGAACTTCCTGTTCCCTACCCCCACCTCCCACCCGCATCCCCCCCGTCCTGGCACCTCTGTGCCCCTCTCCAGAGGCCTCTACGTGTCTTTTCTCCCTGGCGTGTGCTCCAGGCACACCCACCTCCTGCTCTCCACAGGCCAGACCAGCTCAACACTGGAATGAGGTAGGGACTAGGGTGGGTCCTAGAGGAGCCTGCCCCAACCACTGCCTAAGTCAGGGTGCACTGAGTCCTCTATTCGTCTTTCAAGGTCTGAGCTCCAGGGAGCTTATGGCTGCATGGGTCAGGAACTTCACTTTTGTTTGACTGAGGTAGACAGGCACACAGTATCAGTAGAGCAAGACAGAAGGCAGGCCCAGGACTGGAATAGCTGTGTTTGCCCACAGGAGGACCCCTCACTCTAGGTTTCTGCCTCTTGTCAGGCACAAGGTGGTCCTGGGTCTGAATCCCAGTCTGGCCAGAGGTGGTCACTGCTGGCCCAGTGTGAGCCAGGCCCAACTTGACAAGCAAAATTCCAGTTCTCCTGGAGGGACAAATGAAAGAACACTGGCTGCAATGGGCTCTAAAGGAAGGGGATGCTAGCGGAGTGGGGGAGCCAGGCCCTGTGCTGTGGCCTGCAGTGGAGGGTGGTGTGGACCCACTCCTGGCTGTGTGGCTTGGGCAGGTGCTTCCTCTCCAGTGGCGATGCTGTAGTGCTGCATAGCCTGAGCCGACTCTGAACTAGGAAGACAGAAACTAGAGGCCTTCAGAGCAAGCCTTAGCTCAGGCAGGTTGGCAGCCTGTGGGCTCCCAGCTAGAGAAGCAGTGTGGTCAGAGGTGATCCTGCACTGCCCTCTGGGGGATGGCCTGGAGGGAGGAGGAGGCAGCAGCCACCTGCTTCCCACACAGCCTGGCTACCTCAGCTCCTGGCGCCGCCACCACCAGCAGCAGCAGCAGCAGCCGCTGCCCAGCTAAGGATGAGAGAATAAGCTCCCCTGCTTGTTCCAGGGCTTGCCTGTCTGCACTTTTAACCTCTACATCCTAGGGCTAAGAGGCGGGGCCACTATTGTCATAAAATGGAGATAGCTAAGGCATAGAGACCCTTGCTGTGCCACCTCTGCCAGAGATGCCGTGTGAACATGCCATTGCTGGTAACCACCTGCCTTCTACAGCTTCCCCTCTGCCCCCAAAGCCAGGTGTCACTGCCATCACTCTTGACTTTCCATCAGCCCCCGCACACCCTGAGCACCCACACCCCATCTCCATGTGGAATTCTCACCAGGCAAAATCCGAACCCTAGCTTCATGCAAACTCCTGTCCATTCCATGGTGCAATGTGGTAATCCAGGTGTGACTGTGGCCTCAAACATCCCAGTGCCTTTTCTCCCCGTGGCGGCCATGCATCCCATTCCCTTCAACACTTGTTATCTGCCAGCTTAGGGCCTTCCTCCTTCCAGAAGCACCACCTCCCAGAAGCTACCCACACACACAAATACCCAGGGTCTCTCCCAGGCCATCTCAGTTGCTAGCACAGTAGAGATCCCTGGCTATTCCTCCCTCCCCTCTCCTCTTCCTCCTTTCCCTCCACCTTCCCCACATTGACTCTGTCAGCAAGTCTTGGGACTCCACCTTCCAGATCTGTTGCTGCTTCTCCTCACTTCCCTGACTGGCTCGGCCACCTGGCCGCCTTTGCTCTAGGAGACTGTCAGATCTAGAGCTCTCCTGGCTCCCTGCCTCCAGTGTAGCCACTGCATCTCTACCTTTTTAAGCCTATGTCACCTTCTGCCAAATGCCTCATAGTCTCCTTTTGCTTAGAACAAGCAGGGGGTCTAATGGCCGTAGGCAGCTCTGGCTTCCTCATTGTAGCAATCCAGTCACAGCTGCCTGGATATACCATACACACACAGGTTCTTCTGGGCCTCAGGATCTCTGTATGTCTCATGTCCCCTCTACCGGAACACTCATTTTTTTGTGCACTCTGGCTCACCAGCTTCCTGGTTTTACTCGAGTGTCATCTTAGGGATAGTGCGGCTCCCTCCCTACAGTGGCCCCTTCCTGTGCCCCTCCTGATCTTTACTGTCACTAACATTCCAGCATCTAGGTCATGTACCGTCTGGCTCATGAGGACAAAGACTGTGGCATCAGAATCTAAGACAGAGGCTATGGGCTATGTTATATGCCCAAAACCCTCTCCTGTGAGAATGGCACACCACTAGCCCTTTACCCCTTCCAGAAGCCCTGTCAGGGAGGTCTACAGTCAGGTTGTCTGAGCCCCAGAGCATCCTTAGCCATGGAAGAGTTTTAGCTCACAGTGTTTAATCCAGGGCCAGAGCGGGTGGTCCTGACCCTACGCCCTGGACTGTCAGAGGGTCAGCATCAAAGCCAGATTAGCACCCCTGTTTATCCCCAACTGCCACATTCTTGTGAGAGCTGTAAAACTGGAAAGATTGGCAGCCCTACCTTGGATTCAGATACACCGTGGCCACTTCTCACACCCTGTGCATCTCATGCCCACACACTCCCACACAGCCAAGGAGCTAGGTTCCTCCACCTTTCTAAGGACTGACCACAACTAACACCAGTCTGAACTCCTGCAGGGTCTTCCTGACAAGATCACTGTCTTGAGTCTGTCTCACAGGCAGGTAGACTCTGCCAAGAGAGGCAGCTTAATTCATGGCACCTATTCTTAATTCCGTGTGTGACATGGTTCCAGTATAGAACGTATGATCATGGTGAGAGAGAGCTCCACCCATCTGGACATTCTCCAACCTCAGAAACTGCCTCTCCTAAGGTAGGAATGGCAATTGTTCCCCTACTGATCACTGTATAGCCACAGTGGGGTAGGTGGCGGTGGTGATGCGGTTTTTGTGAGAATAATTCCAGTTCCCACTTGACAAGGCTCACATGACAGTCAAGTCCTCAACCTGTAGCCACAGCTCGCCTGCCCAGGTGAGTCCACCTCGGCTTTCTCCTGACCTGTCATGCCACTGTATGTGTGGCTCCTCAGTCTTTTCCTCCAGTTTGGGAACACTTCTCTGTATAGAGACATCAGCAATAGTCATGGATTCTCGGTTCTCATTCTTGCCATCACTAACCGCTGAGCACGAGGGGTCTTTTCTCAGTGTTCATATTGGAGACTATGGATGGCTGACTCATGTGGCTCTGTCCAGAGAATGGCCCCAACCAACTCAGGTACTCAGTGACCAGTGTCACATCACATCTCTGTGGTGTCCGCTGACAGGTTGTCCCCATCACTACCACAAGCAACTCCTCAGCCCCCTGAGCTTGGCTAGAGGGGCAGTCAGGAGAGGGCTCTCCATGGGGTCATATCCTGAAAGCAGAAGATAGGCAACCCTTGACTTAAGAAGAAGGGGTGCTTCCACTTCTGGGCAGGATGGAATCACGGGCTGTTGTTTCCTCTGCCAGATACAAGCCCAAGAACTAGGCAGTGCATGTGAAATGGTAGTTTTCAAGATATTGAACATCAGGCAGGTGCACTGATCTTTGAAAGGCAGAAAAAAAAGTTCTCCATTTGACATTTCCTTCTGCCTTAGGAGATTCCAGGCCATTGTAGGGAGTGAGAATAGAGACCTTGCCAGTCACAGAGGGCTATCTTGAGTGGGCACCTGGAGCTACAAGCCCAAGAAAAAAAGACAGCCACGGAGGGTGGGAACCTAGATATGTGTAGAGATTCATCAGTGCCACCCTGGAATAATGTCTGTCCCCACTAGGGAGACCAAAAAGCTTCATAATCCGGATGGGACATTTGATGGCCTTGAGAGGTGGGAGCTAAGAAAAGTATTGCCTCAGTAATGCCAACAGGTGGCCCTACATTGAACCCTCATGCAGACTTGTCTAATAAATTGTGACAGCAAGACCCACAGGGTTAAACCAATTCCAAGGAACTTTGGAGTGTCACAGAGCAAAGTTCAGTATCCACTGGAACACAAATACCCAGTGTGTAATGAGGTAAACATCTTATAAATGTCAAATATCCAATCAAAGACAAAGGAGCATGCAAAGAAAAAGGGTTCCCTCAGAATGAGAAAGTGATCTTCAAAACTGAATTGACACAGGTGTTAGAATTACAAATACAATGAAAATATTTGTCACAACCATATCCCACTAAGTATGATACTTGATATGTAGAGGACTAAAGTGTATCAGGCTCTAGTCTGAGTCTAGGAGACTGACACGTGAGCCCTTAGGTATACATGTGTGGAGTCAGCACAACACCAGACTTACAGGAGAAAAGTGACCGAGACACAATGGCAGACAACCACACTGAAACCATGGAGAAGGAGCCCTACAGCTTAAATACTGGGAGAGGGCTGGGGAGACAGCTTGGTCTATAAAGTCCTTTCTATAGAACATGATGACCCAAGCTGGAACACCAGAACATATGTGAAAAGCTGGACTTGGCCCTGTACACATGTAATCAAAGCTCTGGGGAAGGAAGCAGACATGGGGTATCCCTGGGGCTCCGTGGCCAGCCAGTCTAGCTTATTTGAAGAGTCTTAAGCAAATTAGAGACCCTATCTGAAAAACAGAAATGGAGGGAGGGAGGGACGGAGGGAGGGAGGAAGGGAAAAGAATTAAAAGAAAGAAAAAGAAGAGAACATTGCCCGGCATAGGAGCTCACATCTTCAATACCAGCATTCAGAGGCAGAAGAATCTCTGTGGGTTCAAGGTCAACCTGGGCTACATAGTGAGTTCCAAGCCAGCCAGGGCTACATAATGAGAACCTGTCTTACAGACAAAGTAAAGTAGACAGTGCCTGAGGGAAAATGTCTCTGGCCTCTACATGTCTATAACACACATGTACAAAAAAATTGAAAAAATAATGACCAAAAGTTTTTGAAAACAAAGCCTGCAGATCTGTGAAGTCAGAAAACTCCAAACACAAGCGTGAAGAAAACACAAAGGAACATCACAATCAAGTTTCTGTAATGATGAAGAGAAAACCTTCAAATCAAACAGTTCATAACTGTAAAGTACATGTTACATACAGCAGAAGAGATCATGGTAGCAGATTTCTTATAAGAAATCATCTAATCTAATTCTACACTCTAGAGTCAGAGACAGGCAGATCTCTGTGAGTTCAAGGTCAGCCCAGTGTACATAGCAAATCCCAAACCAGCCAGAGCTAGAGACCCTGCCTAGAGAAGGAGGAAGAGGAGGAGTTGTCAATCCAGAAGCCATAAATATCTGCAGTAACAGCTTCAATTTCACACAAAAAATCAACTAAAGGGGGAAATATATCACAATCATGAGAGAAACATCAGTATCACTTTCTCAATAACTGACAGAATAAATAGACAGCCAGGCTTTAGAAGATTTGAGGGACATTAACAGCCAATTTGACTTCGTTATAATTTATTGAGTACCCTACTCAAAAACAGTAGAACATTTTGAGTGAATACTGAATATTTACCAAGATAGACCAACTTGCTTAAAAAAAAGTGTTCTCTGACCATAGGGAACCATAAATCTTAGGATAATCCTCAAATGTTTGAAAATTATATATAGTTTTCATGGATCAAATAAGAAACCAAAATAAACCCAGACTTTTGAACTGGCTGGAAATGAAAGAGAATACACTATGCCAGAATATGTGAGGCAGTGCGAGGCAGAGCTTGACTCAGCTTCAGATTCATGCAGTGCTATCCTTAGAAAAGAAGGAATCTGGTGTGGTTTATACCATATTCCAGCACCTGGGGCAGTAGGATTGTTACTGGTTAAAGGGGCCAGCCTGGATTACAGTATAAAACTGTCTCTCAAAGAACCAAGAGAAAGGAAGAGAAAAAAGTTATCTAATCATTGACATCAATTTTAGCTTTACAAACTAAACCAGTGAAAGCTGTAAGCCTGCAGATCTGAGAACTGAAATCCAAAGAAACAAATAATAAAGGTCAAAGTGAAAAATCACTGAAATAAAAGTGATGGGAAGGAAATGAAACCAGTGGCTGTCTCTTTAAGAAGATCAATAAAACAGAATTCTAGCTAGACTAGACTATCAAAAAAGAAGAGGCTAATCTTAACACCAGAATGAAAAAGGAGACATCACTACAGATTGTACAGATTCATGGATCGTATACCTATAAGGGGGACAACATTAATAAAATGAGCCTCTAAACTCACTTGAGAAGAAATAAACTGACTATATCTATGAGAAAAATCAAAAATACGCAAAACTTCAGACCTTTTATTAGTGAATTATATGGAACAATAAAAATTCTGTATAAGTCCTCAAAATATGAAAGAAAATGTACTTCTTAGCTTATTCCATGACACAAAACCATGACAAGTAAAGAACAAAAGATCAGGAACTGGACAAGGGTGCACTTATCACTGCTGTCCACCATCATATTGAAGCTTCTATCAGAGCAAGTCAGGCAAGAAGGAAACATACAAGGAATCCAGACCAAAAAGAAGTGAAATGTTGGTTACTTACAGATGACATAATTATTCTGTAGAAAATCCAATAAAGTTACAAAAGACCAACTAGAACTAACCACAAAATTGAACAAGTTTGAATGAGGTCAAAAGGCTGTGGTACTGATATGAAGGAAAGTAGGTTGCTGAAAACGACAGGCCTCCAACAGTCACACATAATAGTCATCTTGTTTTCTTACCAAGTCAATTTAAACTACAGTGTGACAACCTTCTTAACAAATGAGTCTTCAAGTATTTGCATGCAAAATGCTAAAGAGCAAACTTCAATTTATACCTGGCCCCATGCCCAAAAATTAAGTCACGGTGGACCCTCAGCTTAAGGTTTGTGATCTTGGTTTAAATGGTTTCTTGGATGTTTGTGTTTTGTCATTGTTGTTTGAAAGTGTGTGTGTGTGTGTGTTTGTGTGTGTAAGTCTGTGCAGTATGTGCCCCCAAAGGACCACAGAGTGTTGGATCCCCTTGGAGCTGCAGTTGCTGGATACTGGAAACTGAACATTGGTCCTCTGCAGGAGCAGCAAGTGCACTTAGCCACTGAGCCATCTCTCCAACCTTAGATTTCTTAGTTTTGACACCAAAAGCAAGATTTAGGAAGGAGCAAACTAGCAAATTTCACCTCATCGAAACAAAACATTTCCACCACTTGAAAGCCATTGCAAAAAGAAGGAAAGGATAGACCACCATGGCCGAAATTAATTTTGAAGCATGCATCTGGTGATGTCAGATACTGGAAGGACCTGCATACAGAACATGTAAAGAATCCTCAAAATCCAATGTTTAAAATAAACTATCATTTCACAGAAGAAAATACACAAAGAGCAATGAGGATAAAGACATTCAATAGCACTCGTCATTGTGGTCATGAAATCACAATGAGCTACCTGTCTGTTTGGTAGCAGCTACACGTAGAGCTGACAATTGCCAGATGCTGTCAGGGTGCGGAGGGACTCGAACTCACTGCTGCCAGTGAGAACAAATGTAAGGGAGTAAGGACACATGGAAATCAGTTTGGAAGGGGTTTTAAAAGTTAAACATATACTGGCCATATGATGCAGACATTCTAGCCTTATATTTACCCAAGAGAAACAGGCACAAGCTGTCCCTACAGAGACTGGGACATGAATATTCATGCCAGCTTTATGGGTAACCAAATACTGAAACAGCCTTAATGTCTAAGAGCCTGAATATATATCTCCCATGTAAGGGGAAAGCGTAGCCTGAGGATTGCACACAGCCCTAAAGCCACACAATAGACACACCGCAGTGCAGCACACACCAGACACTAGTGTAAACACTAGGCACACTCTGGTGTGGTCATGAAGTAGACATACCATGGTGTAGCCATGTTCACTGGATAGTAAGAAGGCTAGGCTACACTGGAGGCTGGAGAGATGGCTCAGTGGGTAAGGGTGTTTGCTGTACAAGCATGAAGACTTAACTTCAGATCCCAGAACCGGTATAAAAGCCAGACCCGGCTGCATGCACACAGTCCTGTAACCCTAGTCCTATGGAGAACAGAGACAGGAGGAGCCCTAGGCCTTGATGGGCACTGGCCTAGCTCCAGGCTCAGTGAGAGACCCTGTCACAAAGGAATAAGGTGGAGAGTGATAAAGCAGGAAACCCAGTAGCCTCTCTGACCTCTGTTAGCATGCACACCTTCACACACATGAGCACATATAAGCACACATGAGCACACTAAGAGAGTGGGGGTTGAAGGAGAAGGTAAGGAAATTGCTGATGCACTCTAGGACATGATCTAGAAATAATTGTTCTAGGTGAGAAAACTAAAATCTAGGAACTACAAATTTGTATGGCAGAAAGCAGGTAGATGGTTGCTTAGAGACAGCAAGGGGCAGGAGGGCAGGAGTGGGGTCGTCACAAAGGGCCCCTGTGGGAAGATGAGCTGCTCATTATCTTGAGTTAGTGGTGGTGGCTTCACGGATGCATATGTGTCAAGACTTATCAAATGGTACACCTTAAATACGCATGGTAATTGCTTGGTGATTGTACTTAAATTAAGCTTTTAAAGACGAGCAAGAGGAATGTTCTGGAAGTGCGGACCCCCTTCCTGCACAGTCTGGACACGGGGCAAGGGGTGGTGATGGCCCTTAAGAAGTGACTGCTATTTCGAGTCTCTTTCCCTGTCTACAGAGTCACTGAAATCCAGGAGCCCCTGGCTGAGCTCTGGCTAAGTGAGTCTGCCTAAGCTGGGTGGTATAGGAGGACCCTGCCCTCATGGAACCATCTGGGACTAAGAGAAAAGCCACTTAGAGCCTTGGGGATGTGCTCACAAGCTGTGCTGCAGATGCCTGGCTACTGCGTGGGAAGGGGACCCCAAGCTCATCACAGGCATGGTCCCTGGCAGATGCCTGGAGAACACACCTCTCCTTTGTGTCTGGATAAAGACACCCAAGCACTGTCCTGGACAGCTCCATTATCAGGCCCAGGCACCTGGGGGCACATGGTGATGAGACCCAACATCGAAGGTCTCACAAACGAGGCCGTGCCAGCACTGGTAATGAGCAAGGTATGGGCTGGACTAGAATATCTGCCCTCAAGCTCCCTGGCTTCCCTGAGTGGGTGATGGTTCCCTTTAACCTACCATCAGGGGCTTCAAGGTCCCTAGTTATACACATAGTGCACAGTGCACAGTTGTGGGGCAGGGCACCAATGTCACTGGCACCAGGCGTCCAGAAATGGGCTGACTGATAGATCCCAAGGGGAGAGGACATGGTGTCAAGTTGGGTGCTCCCTTGCAGCATGGACATGCCATGTGTTTTTTTCTGTTGGTGATGGCCACATGACCACAATCCCCCTCAGACGGGAGAGGACGTTTTTGTCACGGTCCCCTTAGCAGAGGTTGTGTGGCTCTAACGGACAGTTCACTTTAGCCACTGTGTTTATAACCAGCCCTTCCTTACCTGCAGGCCCTTCATGGCTTTTCCATTTTGTCAATAGATATACCACAGCACTGTTTTTAAGAAAAAAAATAACTTCAATTCTTCCAGAAATCAAATCAGAGAAGTCAGGCTGCTGACCTGATATGCAGGCCTGTCTGGGTTGTCACTGATTCCCTGTGTGAGAGCAGGTATTTATTTACACCTTCTCAGTGGGAAAGGACACCAGACTCCCACCTAGCAGGCTGGGCAGCAGAGGTGACTTCTCCATAGCCGCTTGGTCCCACAGTATGTTTTTCATGATTAAAGGGATCATCTGTGGGTTGAGGAAGACAAGACCTTTCTATGAGCATTCCTGAAACTGGAGGGTTCTGCCCCAGCCCTCCAAGCCCCCAAGAAACTGACTCCCTTACAAGGCTCCGCAGTTCTACCAGTGCCCAGCTCTCTGACTCCTCCTTAGAAAAAGAGGCACCTAGAAGTCGGTGGGGATGGATCAGGGCTGCTGACTGGGGCCCCCATACAGGAAGGTGGGGGACAGCAGATACGCCTCACTTCTCACACCTGCCTTGTCTACATAGAGTGGGAGCTGAGGCTAAGAAGAGGCCATGTCTAATAGCAGCCTTGTTCCTCACCTGAACCACGAAGAGGGGTTGGAAGAGCAAGGACAGCCCAAGGGGCAGGCTGTGTCCTTTGGCAGCAGGGACACAGCAGGTTTCACTGTGCAGCTACAGGACAAAGCTCCAGTGACACGTAGATGATGCTTGGTTCCATGCAAAGCCTGACCTGGTCCTGACCACCCAGGAGAGAGGCACTCAGAATGACAGTCTCACTGGGCCCACCAGTGAGACCTTCCTTGCAACTTTGTCATAGGTACCGAGACCGTTCTGATCAGGGAACTACTTGATGGCTTGTCCCTGGCTTCCCCACATGCCCCTGTTCACTACTGGGACCCAATTGGTCCCACAGAGAGGAGTCCGTGAGATCCTGTATCTCTTACATTTTGAAAAAGAATAGTAAGGAAAGTGGAGAAAGATGGGCCAGTCCAGGTGACCAGCCAGTGCAAGCCTGCCCAGCTGTGTTGACCTGTCCCTACACTCCTGCTGGCCCTGAGGTCTCAAGCTGGCAGAAAGTAGCAGTTGGCACCACACGTAGTGAGGGCTTTGCAGTTACTCTGGGCCCTCAGAGTGATGGGCACTTCTCTCCCTGAAGATCCTGCCACAATGTTGCTTGTGAAGGACTAGAGTTGGCTGAGCACAAAATGAACTAGTTCCTCCTTTTGTCTAAATTAATCATTTTAATAATTTTATGGGTTTCATTATGAGATTTTCATATATAATTTTATGTTCATAATATATCATTATACTTTGCTCATATTCGTTCCCCCACAGACTTCTCCTGCCCCATCTGGTTCCATTTCTCCCCCTAGATAGTCCCCTTCCATTTTCATGTTGTATGGATCAAGCGCACACACGCACACACCTCCTAAATCCTGCATATCCTATCTTGCTTTCTATTCTGTGACCAAAACCAACTTGGAAGAGGAAAGGATTTATTTGGCTCATTCTTCACAGATTCATCACTGAACAAAGATGAGGCAGAAATCAGGGCAGAAACTGATGAGGAGCCTCAGCTACTTTTCCTACACAGCACTAGGACCATCTGTTCAGAAGTGGCACCACCTATTGTGGGCTGGGCCCTTCCACGTCAGTCATGAATCAAGAAAATATGCCCCCAACCTCATGTTCTTTCTCCCTCTTAAAAAACAAAACAACAGGCTGGGCACCTTTAATCCCAGCACTTGTGAAGCAGAGGCAGGCAGGATCTCTGGGTTCAAGGCCAGCCTGGTCTAAGAGTGAGTTCCAGGACAGCCAAGGCTACACAGAGAGACCCTGTCTCAAAAATAAAATAAAGTCGGGTGGTGGTGGCGCACACCTATAATCCCAGCATTCGGGAGGCAGAAGCAGGTGGATCTCTGTGAGTTTGAGGCCAGCCTGGTCTACAAGAGCTAGTTCCAGGGCAGGCACCAAAGCTGCAGAGAAACCTTGTCTTGAAAAAAAAAGCAATAAAAATGCAAAAAAGGCATTGCATCATAGATAGGCATGCCTGATGGAGGCATCAACTGAGTCCCTTCTGCCCAGGTGATGGGTTTGTATAAAGCTGACAAAAACTAACCAGCACACTGCACAAGTGCGGCATTTGTCTCCCCGAGCCTGGCTTAGTCCATTGATATGCTCTCCACCTGTTTATCTATAAATGACATCTTTTCATTCTTCTTTATGGCTGAATAAAACTTCACTATGTATAGACACCTCGTTTTCTTTGTTCTTTGGTTTGCCTGTTTATTTTGTTGGTGTTTTGAGACAGGAGTCTCTTGTAGACTTGAAGTCTTGTAGACTTGAGCTCACTCTGTAGCTAAGGATGGCTTGGAGCTCCTTGATTCTCCTGCTTCTGGCTTCCCAGTGCTAGGAGCACAGGCTTGTGCCACCACACCCGGCTTTCCGTGTATCTGTTGATAGGAACCAGATTCTACATATTGCCTATTGGAAATCGGTCATTTCTTCTGGCTTTTGACCAAGGTGAGTCCCTTTCCTTTGCTGACCCTCAGTCCCCGTCACCATAGTGGAGTGTGACGACCTTCAAGCTACCAAAGAACTCGGCAGGCTTGGAGGCCATGTCTGCCTTGCACAGTGTCATCCTGAGGCTCACCTTTGCTCACTCCGGGTGATGGGACATCACTGTAGTGTGGTGATGTTTTGTTTGTGCTTTAACAGACAAAGCTTGCCTGGAGATCAGGTGCGGAGCTAGCCACACATTAGCCGTAAAGGACAGGCAGTGGTGGCACACACCTTTAATCTCAACACTCGGGAGACAGAGGCAGAAATAGCTCTGTGAGTTCAAGGTCACCCTGGGCTATGTGAGATTGAATAAATCTAAAAAAGAAACAGAGCCAAGCGTTGGTGGCTCACACCTTTAATGCCAGCACTGAGAAGGTGGAGACAGTGATATAGCTGGGTGAAGAGAGGAATATAAAGAGGGAGGAGACAGGAGCTCGGGATTCAGTCTGAGGTTTCATAGAGAGGGCATTCATTCTGAGGACTTGTAGAGACAGGACACCCCATTAGGTCTGAGGATTTCATAGAGGTGAGAACTAGTGACTGGCTGCTCTGCTTCTCTGATCTTTCAGCTTTCACCCCTAATATCTGACTCTGGGTTTTTATTAAGATCAATTAGAATTGGCACTACACTATAGTCTTCAGCCATGACTACGAGTCCTTTCTCGCCTTTGTCACCAGCTCTGCCTCTTATTGGTCCCCTGACAGCCTCTAGCACATTTCTTAAGCTCTCCAAGCTTCAGTGTCCCTCTCCGACAGGTCAAGGTGATGCCACTGATTCCCAGAATTCACAGTCAAGTTAGGACCAGACTGTATAGATAGGTCACCCAGCCTGTATGGCCCCATTTCCCAACTTGGTGGCTCAGGCTATGAGCTCAGAAAACCTGGGCCAGACCTGTAGGGAGTCACATCTGAGCGAAGTCCTCACCTACTGTCTGCCGTGGAACAGAGACCAGGCTCCTGCGTACCTCTGTCAATTCCAGTTCCTTCTCCAGCCCTCCAGAAGTCTGGGCAGGCCTGTGGCTGCTTGCCCTGGAGTGGATCCCAGGCTGAGGGAGGGAATGGGTGAGGTAGAAAGGATTCAGGGTGCCTCCTTCTGTCCTTCGCACCCTAATAGGAACCCTTTCCAATCAGGAGGTGTTCCCATGGCAACCCTGCTGGGCCTCTCTGCCTGCACAGCTCCTTTAGTGTCTGCTGCAAAGGAAGAAGCCATTGCTGGCCTTGCCACCATCCCTCCGTACCTTGCCAGGCCTTTGAAGGTGTGAATGCCTCTTCTTCCCTTAGAATATAAGAACACGTCTGAGCAGGGACATCCCCCAAGCCTGCACCAAGACACAGAGAGACACCCATCCCCCAAAGCTACCCACTCGCTTCATGACTGGTCCCCGCCTGCCCCTGCAGGACAGATTGCCTTGGCAAGACAATTGGATTATAATTAGCACTCATTAGCACCTCAGCAATCTGCGAGACAAGTCACCTGTCGCCAAGTCCACTTCTCGAGAGCTGAAACGATCCCTGTCACAGATTCCTATGAGTTCAGAGCATCAAAGGGAGATGAGCTGAGCCAACCACCCTCTGCAGAAAGCAATCCAGGCAGTGTCCTTGGTGTGTGTCCTCCACCCTTCCTGCCTGTGCTCTGGAAAGTTTTGTTTGTAGAACAACAGGAGGCAGGGAGGTTGAAGCAGTGTTCCTGCCTTACCCAGAGGCTGGCTCAGGGACAAATCACCTCTCCGGGGCCACACAAGCAGGCCTAGCACCAGCACCATGTGCAGAGAGAAGCAGGGGTCCCATCTCTGCTGAGGGATACCCGCCACCAGGCAAGACAAGGAAGCTGCTGTAGGCACCTGCCTCGGCCAGCTCTGAATGGGCCAGGAGCCTAGGGGTGGTTCCAGTAGAGGGAGAGCCATCCATCCCCTGGGAGCTCAGAGTCTATGAGAGAAGCAGAGTGCTCCCTGCAGGCTGGACACCCCCTTCAGCACTTCTAGGGAAGGATTGTGAGAGCTGAGGGCTGGGGAGACTGGCCAGGGGCCCCCAGCAGGAAAAAACCAGCACATGCAAAGCCTCTGACAGACCATGTGTCCCTCCCTGACTGCCACCAGCAGGTAGAGAGGTATTGTCTATGTCTCCCTCCCTCCTTCATGATATCCGGTGGGTGAAAATGGAGTCACTTTAGAGACAAAGCTGCTTGATCACCAATGCTGTGGGTTTTAGGCCCATCCAGCCCATTTCCCAGATGGGAATCAGTTATGTGAATGTCACAGAATGGCCTGTGATCCGGGTGTGTGGCCTCCGCCTAGGACCAAGGTCAGAGAGCTGTTTTCGTTTATCATCTGGCCTCTGCTGACACTCTGGGGCTCGGAAGTTCCGCCGGGGCTCCATACACAATGAGCCATTTAGAGATGTGGATATTCACAAGGAGAGACCCTGAGGAGGAGGGGTCCCCAAGCTTCTGTGGGTGGCAATTGCTGCTGTGGAACAGGACAGGAGCTGTCTTGAAAGGAGGGCAGGTCAAACACCCTCAGCTCAGCCACCAGGTGCAGCCTGAGCTGGCAGTGCCTGTTTAGGAAAGATAGCTCAGTTCTTGGGTCTCTGGGAACAGACAGAAAAGGGTTGCCTGCCTTGACCTCAACTGCATGTGGTGACTTCTTGTCTAGACAATAAGAATAATATTAACAATAAAATAAAAGTGAATGGGATCTGGAGCTTAAAAACTGGGCTCTCTAGTCCATGCACCCAGTGCCTACCCACAGGAGTGCCAGCCACCCTGGGCAGCTCCCAAGCGTCTCTCCTGGCCCCTCATCCCTGCCTGCTGTCTAGGTGTCTGTCATCCACCACTGCTCGTTGCTCTATAGCAGGAAGCCCCGCAGAATGGGGTTGTCCTCATTAGAGTTCCTGTCGCTGTGATGGAAACAGCACTACCAAAAGCAAGTTGGGGAGGAAAGGGTTAATTTAGCCTCTGCTTTCATCTGTTCGTCATGGAAGCCATGACAGGATCTCAAGGAGGGCAGGAACCTGGAGGCTGGAGTCAATGCATAGGCCCTGGAGGTGTGCTGCTTACTGGCTTTGCTCTCTGTGGCTTGCTCACTTGCTCAGCCTTTCTTATAGAATCCAGGATTACCAACCCCAGGGATGGCATTACCCACAATGGGCTTGGCCCTCCCCCATCAATCACTAATTAAGCAAATACCCTATAGGCCTGCCTAACAACCCAATCTTTTGTTTTTTGTTTTTTGAGAAGGGTTTTTCTGCATAGCCCTGGCTGTCCTAGAACTCACTCTGTAGACCAGACTAGTCTGGAACTCACAGAGATTCACCTGCCTCTGCCTCCCAAGTACTGGGATTAAATGCGTACGCCACCATGTGCAGCTTAAGTGGTTTTTCTTAGTCGAGGTTCCCTCTCTCTGATGTCTTTAGCTTGTGTCAAGTTGATCTAAAACCATCCGGCACAGGGACTGGTCCAGCTCTGTGTGACTCCATGGAAGTTAGTCAGACTCTCCATCAGTGACAGCAATGCTATCTTCCTAGGACAGTTGGCAGTCAAGTGAACTCCACCAGTGCTCAGGCCAGCACTGACAAGGTAGTCAGGCTGATGCTAGGGAACCCCCTGAGGTATGTTTTCTGATTAGTTATACAGGCTAGACAAAAGGTTATAGGTAAATAGACACCAAACAGATCCTTTCTCCTTGGGCCCCCAAGGGTTGGAGGCAGTGTGTTATCCTTTCTCAGACTGGTTCCACCTCAGGATGCAGCCTGAGCTAGTAGGGCCGGGAGAGGCATGTAGCTGCCTACTGGCTTGAAAGAAGCTAGTCACAGGCCGTGTCTTTCCCGTTGTCACCACGTTAGTCAGCAAAGGATTGTCTGCATGGGTCCATGCTCATGTCTTGAGTGGTCAAAGTCATCTTCAAAGGGCATAACCTCAGTAAAGGACATGAGACACTAGGAACCTGTGACTCTAGGGAAGAGCCCTCCACCAGCCTCAGGCCCCTTGAACAGCTTGAAGCTCAGCAATTAGGTCCCTACTCTCTTCACCCAAGGGTGTCTTCACATGGACAGGAACCTAAGACACCAGAAAGTCCCTGCAAGGCTATGTGGACATGGAAACCGTAGGCTCGGTCTCTCCAGACTCAGTATCCTCCTCAAAGCCTCAGACATTGAAAGATACTCATGATCCGCTATGGGCAGAGGCTGTCCTCACCGCTCACCTCTGCCCCTGCTCGCCAGAAGGGCTGGTGCCACCAGAACCCTAAGGCCTGGACACTCCATGGCTTACCGAAAAAGCCATCTTCAAACTGCCTGCTGACAGGCTGCTGGGAGCCATCAGCGGTCAAGTTTAAGCGAAAACCTCCCTCCTTGCTTCACTAGCTACAGTGACAAAAGCCCTAAAAGAAGAAGCCCCTCCCACCAAGGGCCTCTGTCAGGAGAGTCATCTGACTCACTCTGGGACATCTGTGGCCTCCCAGGCTGAGGACTCAAGAGAACAAGAGCCATGCACTGAATAGGTATTCATGCCCAGCCGTCTACATTCATCAGGGTTCCACAGCCAGCTCCTTTCGGACGCCACCCCCAGGACCCCTACTACCTTCAGCATTCTTCCCCCGGGGGGTGGTCCCCAGCTCTCCGTCACCAGTGCCTGCCACTGCCCCGGAGGCCTTGGGAATTGTCCTGGGGACACCTGTCCTGTGCTGGCCGGCTGCAGGAATACAGGGTCATGACTACTACAGCTTATTCACACAGGCCTGAAAGGAGGCCCTTCGGGAGATTGCCCCTGGCCTCTCCCCCTCCTCTGAACTGCACGGAGGAGGGGCTGGCCCAGTCAAACAGTATTTTTTCTGTTCTCTCTTGAACAAATAGAATTCAATTAGGAAAGAAGAAACCGAAGCCCAATCAAACAGTGGACGGAAAAAAAAACCTGCAAGAAAGCAACATCTTTTTGCGGCCAGAAACAGTCAGTAGGATGGATGGTCCCTGCACGGTGTCCTCCCTCTCTCCTTCCTTCTTTCCCTTCCTCTTCTTTCTTCCCAATCACACAAGGTGTACCCAAGGAGGGCAGGCCTTGGAGAGAGCCCATGACGACAAACAGTTCATTCCATTGGTCACCTACTCCTGTCCCTTGGAGGGACAAGGCTGCCTCAAAGGCCAGGCATCCAGAAGAGGAGGCCAAGCCCAGGCTGCTCCTGCAGGTCCTTCATGGACAGGGTTAGTAGGTATCTCTGAGCCCTGCTTCTCCCCTCATCCTTGGGCACTTCTATAAGGACCATTCTGTCTGCTTCTCCTTGGAGACTTGGCTTCTGCCCAGAGCCATCAGGATTACATGCTGCTGGCCCAGACTGGGCTGAACCTCATCGCCTAGACCAGACTCTAGATCAAACCCACATAGATCTGCCTGCCTCTGCCCTGAGTGCTGAGATTAAAGGCGTGCACTACAGAGTGCCTATGTGAAGGAGGGTAGAGCCTTCTGTGGTCTGGGAAGAACGTCCCATAGAGCATCAATGGCCATGCTAGGAATGGGGACTTCTCATCTCCAACTTCCAAATAAAGACAGAATGGACACAGGGCTCTCTGGTGCTCTTGCCCTTCAGGTGAGCCACCTACACCCAGTGGCTGTGGCACTGGGGAGGCAGCAAACATGAGGATGTAAAGGGGACCTTGAAACTGGTGATTGGTGTTAGCAGTGAGCACCCAGTTTGTATATGTTTGATGCCATTCAGATGTGGCCCCTGTGAGCCAGACTCGGGTACCCAGATTTCTCTGTGTGCGCCAAACTCAGCACTTAGGCAATAGGCTCCTCCCCCAAGGCTCACTCCTCACCATGACTGAGATCCCAAGCAACACTACTGCCCTTATTGTAGTCATGAGTGTGGCATTGCTGATAGTCACTGGCACCATTTTGGGTGTCATACCCAGGCCTGACCCTGAGCTACAAGACACAGGGCCTGGGCTTGCTACCCTGCTCTCTCCTCTATCCACAGTTTTCAAGTGTGCGAGTGAGGGGAGGGGTGTTTCACACATTCTTGCTATCACCTGTAGCAACCCTAACCCCATCTTACAAATGATAAAACAAGATACAGAGAAGCGGCTAAGAGACTCCTGGTGCTAAGAGACTCCTGGTCCCCAGCTGGTCCTAAACACCTGTCCTTTCCCTGGAAAGGCATCACAGGAGCCTCTCCGCATGCATCTGCCCCTCCTGGGCTGAGTGGCTCACTGAGCACTTCCTCGCCCAGCTGTGGACACTGGCCAGGCTGGGGAGAGTGCTCTATAATTTCTCATGTAGCTGGGCATGTGTTGTGTTATCGGGTGATACTTAAATGGTAACCTTTTCCAAGGCAAACCCAAGTAAGTACGAATTTGGGAACTGTAATTCCAAGCTTGGAGGCCTCCCTCAGGCGGATGGGGAGTGTGGCGTCATGACCGCGAACCAGTCCATCCTCAGCTTTGGGTTTACAGCATGCAGCTGGGAGGTGAACGTCTGGGACCAACACTAGGGTTTGTGGCCCTCGTCCTGCCCATGCCACTTGACAGCTGGGAAGAGGGTTCCTAAGGTGCCTGATGCCCACCCCAAGACAGGGTCACAGCTGTGGTCACAGAGCTAGACACCAAGCACAGAACTCGGGGTGGGGTGGGGAGGGCACAATCTTCATCCTTTCCGAGACTGTAGGAAGGAAAGGCTCAGCCACACTGAGGACAGGGACATGATGGGAAGGGACGCAGAGTAGCTACATCCCAGCAACAATGGAGAGCTATGGGAGGCATCTGAGGGAGAGGAGCAGGGCACGTGTACAGATGGGCTGGGTGGTTGGCCTGACAGATAAACTGTCTGCTCTGCTGGCATGTGGACCTACATTCTGATTCCCAGTACCGCTGGAAAAAGCCGAGCGTGGTGGCAGAGCCTGCGATCCCAGTACTGGGAAGGCAGAGGCAGTAGGATACCAGGGGCTCGCCAATCGGCAAGCTACAGCTTCAGTGAGAGACTGTCTCAAAGAACAAGGTTAAAATTTATAGACAAGGACATCTGATGTTATCCTCTGGCCTTCACACACACACAAACAGGGGGGAGAGAAAAAGAAAAATGGGATGGATCTCAGAAAAATGCCTTTTGGTTTTGGCCCCATGCTCAATGCCAGATGATTCTCGGGAGGTGTCAGGAGGAGGAGGAGGCTTTGTCTCCACAATATGTGCAGGAAGAGGTCAGAGGCCAATGAGCTTAGGAGCCATCTGAGATTAGAACAGGTCATAGATTCACAAAGAAGCAGAGCTGGAGGTTTGGTAAGGAGAAGACAGAATATTGACCCAGAGCGCCATAAGCCTTAAAAAGAAAAAAACTGAACTGGATTCATATGTATATGATGTGAAGGAATTCACAAAAACTAACTCAAAATGGATCATCGGCCAAAATGAAAGAATTGAAAGTTCTAGTTAGAAAAAAATCTTTGTGGCATTAGATTTGACAAAGATTTCCTAAACTGTACAAAAACTAAGTATAATACATTGGTACACTGATCTAAACATCACCAAGATTTAAAACAGGAGCCAAGCATGGGGGCGCACGCCTTTAATCCCAGCACTCAGGAGACCAGAGGCAGTCTGGTCTACATAGCGAGTTCCAAGCCATCCAGGGCTACAAAATGAGACCCTGACAAAGACTTAAAATTGGGCTGGTATTATGGCTTATTGGGTGAGGGTACTTGCTGTTAAGTCTTATGTCCTGAGTTCAATTCCTGAATCCTACATGGAGAGAGAATTGACTCCCAAGAGGTTGTCCATTGGCTCCCACATGCATGTTGTAGTACACACATGGACCCACAGATACACACATACTCACCTGCATGAACATATACACAAACATACATTTTAATTTTAACTTTTCTCTCAAAAATTAAGGTTGAAATTGATAGACAAAAACATTATGTTAACCTCTGATCTGCACACACACACAGAGAGAGAGAGAGAGAGAGAAAACCTTTGAATATTAGCATACTATCTACACAACCCATTTGTGAGTTCAAGGTGTCCCCTGGGGCACCTTGGAGCAAGTTCACAGGCTTAGTTGCTAAACCCCAGGATGAGGGAGGGGCAAGCCATGGCACCTCAAGGGGCTCAGTGACATTGGCTGTACAGTGTGACAGCAGGGGCACCCACTTATGACAGGTCAGTTGGGAAAGGGTATCCACGGGAATTATGGGGACCAAGGGAGAGACAATGAATGTCCTGCACAGGAAGCCGTGGGGGAACAGAAGACACCTGAGTGCCGTAGTGCGTGTGGAGGGCAGGCTGGGAGGCAGTGGGGGTGGTGACTGAGCTCCCTAGTGTGTGTGGAGGGGAGGCTGGAAGGCAGTGGGGGTGATGGAGGGTGGTAGAATGGCCTGACTCCTTCCCATGTATGACTCCCAGCTGCCTCCCTGCTAACTGACTGGCTAACAGGTACATGCTTGAACCGTGGAGACGTCAGCAGTTTCTGGAAAGACTGTTTAACACCATGCCCCCTGGAAAGGAACCAGAACACACTACCCTGAGATGTGGGGAAGGGGAGCCCCTACAGGAGCCCCACTGCCTCTTCCCCATCTTGCATAAGGCTGCCTTTTCCAGAAGGCTGTCCTGCCTCCATTTCCCTTCTACCCCATTCCATGCTGTCAGGCCATGCTCTGGCTTCTGGTCACCTCTCATGTTCTTTCTAGACCAGTCTTTGCCCCTACCCAGGATCCTGTGTTCTTGGGATCACCCAAGGGACTAGAAAGGAGAGCCTCCAGAGGCCAACAATGGGTGGCTCCTATCAGCTGCAGGCAGAAGTATGGCACCCAGCTTGGGGTGAGCACCTCTCAGCTAACTGCAAGTGGTACCCCCTTCCCACAGGGGCAGCAAGGCCCTTGTTCCCAAAGGGGATTTGTGGTCTAAGGGACAGAGACCATGACAATGTGTCAGGTCCATCCAGTCCCCCACCCTGTTATATCCGCTTCCCAAACTCCCCCCCCCGTTTCACATGCTCAGCCCTCAGGATTCCTGACTACCACTACCATGAGGATCTCTCTGTCCTTTGTAAGTCAGACACCAACCTGGGACTGAGTGATCGACCTCTCCCTGTGCTCTCCCTGTGCTGGGAGGTGGGGCATAATGCCCTCCAGCCTGAATGGGGCCTGCCGGGGCAGCAGAATTCGATTCTGCTGACTGTGGTGACATCACGTGACACACAGACTCCAGTGCCCAGAGGCCCAGAAAGAACAAAGGCTGTGAGCTGTGGTGACCAACAGTGACTGAGCATTGAGGGCCGCTCAACTGCTTTTCCCAAACACATTAGAGGACTTTGGAGGCTGAGGCTCCCTCTGGCTTCATTACACATGATATAAATGCCATTCCCAGGTGGCAGCAGGCTCAGTTTGAATGTCCACCACCTGGGCGGTGCCTGCCCTCAGCCCTGGGAGCTGCCCTAGGTGTCTGGAAGGAGCAGAAAGAGTCCAACACGTTTCAAACAGCCTGGCAGCCCCTCTGTGAGCCTAGCAGCTCAGCTTCCAACATGTCCCCAACACGAAGGGACCAATCTATCTGCCCATGCCACCTACCGTGGGCCACTGGTTGAGTGCTAAGGAGGAAGGACACAGAGGACTCAGGTGCCCATTCTGATGTGCCCTGCTTGGGGGTTTGCTGGTGCTCCTTCCTGCCACCACCTAGCTCAGGTCATTCCACTGCACGCAGACACTGTGAGCAGCTCCCTTGTCCTGGGCCACTCTTGTCTCTGTTTGCTGGATGATACAGATTTTGTTCATACATTCAGTTCAAGTATATCCTCCAACCCGAAGCCTTCCCTGACTGAACCCCAGTTCAGAAAGCCTGGGGACACATCAGACTTCAAGGGAAGGTCAGCTTGCACCACACAGAGGAACATTAGCCTGTGCTTCCAAAGGGCAGGGACATTTATCTTGTCATCTTGGGACCCTAGGCTTGTGACGGGACCACGGGAGATGTTTGGTAAATCTGTAAAGAACATGGGAACCTGGGGCTGGGGAGGTAGCTCAGTTGGTTACCTTGTATCCAAGAAGCCCCGAGTTCAGTCCCCAGAACCCAATGAAAAAGCAAGCAGGGACAGGAGAGATGGCTGCATGGCTCAGAGCACTTGCTGCTCTTGCAGAGGACTGGAGTTCTGGTCCCAGAACCTGACATGGACAGTTCATAACTACCTGTGACTCAAGCTTCAGGGAACCTGAATCCCTCTTCTGGCCTCCAGGGGTACCCAAATACACACACACACACACACACACACACACACACACACACACACACAC
>LOJH01000129.1:6576-21587 GCA_001685095.1 Ellobius talpinus | reverse complement strand
GGGCCTGGGCTGGCCAGACCTCCTCAGAGAAGGGAGCATAGCTTCTTGTAAAAACCATAGAAAAGCTGCCTTTGAACCGGTTTGGTCAGTTTTAAAGTCCTTAGGGGAACCTGAGTTCTTTCCACCCAACTGATAACTATCCTGGGCCTACTGTGTGCCTTGCAGCCCTTGTGGGGAGGGGGAGGTTGCATTGTTTGGGGCTTCATCTCCACAGCCACTGAAAGCTTTGTGTCCCAGAGTGATGGGACAGAAACCAAGAGCACCCTCAGCCCTGTGTCCCATACCCGTCAGAGGCTCATGTCATCTGACTCTGGTTTAGCCATGCTGTATGGTGTTATGGGTGACTTATGGGTCAGGGGAATGGACAGCCTGGGAGGGGCTTGTAGCAGCAGAGAACCAGCCTGGCCCCGCTGAGTGAGCTCCCTCCACCCCACCATGTTGTCCCCCGGCCCCACGCAAAGCCATCTGTAGCTCACCCTTGTCCAGAGTCCAAACTCCCATGACTCAAGCTCCAACTCATTCTTCTTCATCTTCTTTTCAAAAGAATTTTGGTTTTCTTTTTCTTTTTTCTTTTTTTTAATTATGTGCATGGTTATGTACGCCTGAGTTCAGATGTCCACAGAGGCCAGCAGAAGGCATCAGATCACCAGGAGCTGGAGCTGCAGGCGGTTGTGAGCCTGTCGGGATGTTTCATAAACCAGATCACCTTCCTACAGGAGTGCTAGGAACCGAACTCGGGTCCTCTGTAATAGCACCATAAGCTCTTATAGTGATGGCCATGGGGCCATCTCTCTAAGGCCCATTCTTTCCTCCCTCTGGTAGTGTCATCTGTGTCATTACAGCACAGTAAAACTTGTCACAAATCACTTAAAGGAAGAAAGGCTTATTTGGGCTCCCTGTTTCAAAGGGTCTTGCCCACAGCTGCTTGGCCCCATGCTCTTGGGCAGAACATTATCGCTGCATCAGCCTGTGGCCAGTGAGGCCACCACCTCATGCTGAACAGAAAGCAGAAGGCAAAGTGAAGTCAGCAGACCCAGTGTAACTTTTGAAATTAGCCCCAGACCCTATGATGACCTGTTTACTCTAGCTGGGCTCCATCTCCCCAAGTTTCTAGAACCTGTCAAAACACAGGACAGTGACTGGGACCAAACGTCCAGTCCATGAGCCTGTAGAGTTATGTCCTATCCAAGTCACACCCATCTTCCTGCCCAGTTCTAGGCTGCCCAAGGTCCTTTCTTGAAGAATAGGGGTTCTTGATTCTGGGGTGCTCAGGCCAATATGGGAAGTCCTGGGATTTGTGCTGTGGAGACTCCTGTCTCGAGATAGGATGGAAGGTGATCTGAAGAGAGGCCCTTGTTCCCGGGTTGCTCAGGCCCTGAATGGGGGCTCTCCATTCATTCCCTCCCCCGTTATGTCTGATGTCATGGCCTTGGGCAGCTTCTGCAAATGGTGGATGTTCTGTCTCTCCTTGAGGACTATTACCCATACCCACCCCAGCATACCCACCCCAGGGTTGGCAACAAGATGGCCTGTTTACAGCACTGTCAAATATTACAGGCAAAACATTGGAGAAGTTTGGTGGAGGGCAGACAGGGAGAGACCCCAGTGTGCTCAGGGTCAAGTTCCCAGTGGTTATCTGAACCCTCTGCTGCCCTGGATCAAGATCCTTAGGCATGGGAGCCATTACCAGGCCTGATACCCCTCACCCATAGGCCTGCCTTAGAGGTGCTGTAGACAGATCAGGTAATGCACAACAGGCCAGGTGGACAGGGTCACGGGGACATTGGTTATTTCGAATGACTTCTGCGTGTTCTTGTGTGCAGAGGGTGACCACTTCTGAGGTCCAGGGTCAGTGCAGGGGTGACATCTGGGTGGTCAGTGGGCATTCACAAGCCTGTTCAGGCTAGGACTCTGCTACCTCTTCAGAGTTACACTGTCCGAAGCAGGAAGATGTCAATTGTCATGACGTACAGGAGGATGGCTGTACACCACACACACACACACACACACACACACACACACACGCACACACTATACAGCCACATTTTAGGCAGTGGTCAGCTGCATATGTCACGGGCCTCCCTAAGATCGTGATGGACCAGGAGAGTCCTGTCACCAAGTGTTGTCACAGCTCAGTGTTTGGGACAGCACCATGTGAACAACCCCAGTGTTGTCAGCGGGATAAAAGCATGATGTGTGCACCACATACAGCGGGTGTGCTCAGCGCATGCACCACATACGGTGGGTGTGCTTGGCGCATGTGCCACATACGGCGGGTGTGCTCAGCGTCGGATGCACACCAGGCTGTGCTCCATCTGAGTCTCACTGTGCTGAAGGGATCCTCACCTGGCTTGTGTTTACAGCATTTCTGGATGGCACTGAGAGTCCATGTGGGGTGACAGAATGACCAGGCACCCTCTAGGTCCGTGAGAGATGTCTCCTTCAGGCCCGATTAAAGGTTCACATTCAAACCACAGCAAGAAAATCTTGTTTGCTCTGTGAAGGCCATGCATTCACCTGACCCTGGAAAGAGATCCATCCCAAGGGGAGGAGTTTATGTGTTTTCTCCCCTAACCACCCTGTTGCCTAGAAAGCATCTCGGAGACTTCAAGGCTACAGAGAACTATAGGCCAGAGCCCCCCCAACCATGATATTTTCTAAAACATGGCACTGACTGGTTAACAAGAGCATCTTGTAAAATTTGTCATAGAGATGTCCCTCAGTAGGAGGGTAAGCAACAATCAGTTATAATGAGCAACATCTGAACGCAAGACGTTAGGAACAGTGGCGCTTGAGGTATGCTGGTCCCCTGTACCTTCTGCTTAGTCTTTCTGTAAAGGCAAACGACTCTATAGAGAAACTGATTCTAAAAAGTAAAAAAGCCCAAGAGTCATTGACACAGGGCCGCATTAGGGACGTCGCACAAGTGCGGCACTGGGCAACACGGACAGATGTTTCTAAGAGCAGGCATGTGAGTCAGACAGGAAATGGGAAGACAGTGTCGGGAGCACATGTCTGTCTTGTCAGGCATGTAGCCTCAAGGGGTGCTGTCCACCTTCTGAGTGGATGGTTCCATGGAAGATTTGGTTTCTATCTCTCTGCTGTGCCCACTTCCCTGTGGGTTCCATGTCATTAGAAATTTCAAGAAAAAATAGGATTGGTGAAAGGGAAGTGGAGACTCCAGGCAGGACAAGATGTGTGCTCCTCAGTAAAGAAATCTAACCACAGATGACATATGGCTTCACTCACAACTTGTGTGCTGTGTGTGGCTGGGAAAAGGGTCTCTGTGCTCAAAAAGATAGCTGAGTTTGGGGTCAGCAGCCCTCCAAGGATGAATCACAACATCTTGGAAGGTTGTCTTCTGATTCAGGAAACACCCTCTCCACACAACCTCAGTTCAGCCCAGAAGCCAGGGAGATGTAGTACCTGCCATGTACCAGGATCTCCAAAGTTAATGGCCTCCGCTTCTAGAAGGGGCAAGAGTAGGCATCTGAATTCCCCCTGAGCACCTCTTTCAGGCAGTTCTGAGCTCCCCAGGGCATGCTACATCCCTCCTTGGTGGTGACAGGGCTAGGGCTGGGCCGGGCCAGGGCAGAGCCGGTGACATCATAAAAAGAGCTTTGCCAGTACTTTCCCGACCTCGGAAACCCCAGCATCCCGCTCCAGGAACTGTCCTGCGGCACTGGCTTTGGCTGGCTGCCCCAGGAGTGTGGCAGGGAGGCCCAGAGGCCCCCCCTGCTCCAGTGTCTTCTCCTTCTGTCTCTTCCCTTCCAGGGCCTTCCAGGGATCCTGGGCCAATGTGAGAACCAGCAGGGTCAGCTCCTCCATCCCACCCCTGCCCTCTCCTTTACTGCAAGAAAAATAAACAGCTGTCCTGCTTCTGAGACTGGAAACCCCGCCACAGTGTGGCCTCCACTGAGCCCAGCTGTGGGCTGACTCACAGCCTGCCTGGGTGGGGGCAGCACACAAGGGCCCAGGGCTGCCCCAGGAGCCCCTCAGGGACCCATGCCTCTCCGAGTCCCAGAATCTTGCCTATGCCTGGCAGGCGAGAGGAAGCGTCCATTCCAGGACACCTGGTCTGAGCCACACACATCTTGTATTCCCTCCAGCCAGGCCCTGACCTCTTCCCTTTCCAGTGGCATCCTGGGCTCAATCCAGAGGCCAATGCTGCACCTCTGACTAGCTATGGTGTGGTCAGGAAGGAAGGCTGTAAGAAGAGTGATGTGGTTCAGGGTCTCCTGAAGGCCACAGCCAGGCCTCACATGGGGCAGGAAAATATACGAGGCACAATGACGGTTAGCAAGGGTGGGAAAGGAGCCTATGAGCCCTTGACTGCCCACCATCAGATTCGTGTTCTCTATACCACCATCGAGCTGGTCATCAGAGCTTCGCCAACCCTTCTTCCCTGCCTTCCTCCTTCTTCTCCACCTACAGCCTTCACTCTCACCAGTTAGCAAGATGCGATGGCAGCTTGTGCCACCCTGTCACCATGTGGGACAGCTCTTGTCCCTTGACCCACGTGGGGAAAAGAGAAAGAGAGGAGTTTCCACTCTGCCAGAGGTGTTCTGCAGCTGGCATCATTGGAGAGGTAACAGAGTGGAGTCCAGGACAGCATACCTCCTGGGGACAATGCTACTGCTCCTGTCCTGAGGGGGGCTGTGGGGAGCTCCAGGGCTCCCCAGCTGATGGAGGAGCTGGAAGCTCAGCAGAGGGCCTGGTGGGGCAAGGGCTGAGGAGAGGGCGACTGAAGCCCCGCTGGGTTCCCACGCTGGACAGCAGGGCAGGTGTGGCCTCGGGGTCAGCGAACGGCAGGAGGTAGGAGAAAGCCTGGTGTCTGGCCTGGCAGGCAGGAACATCAACCAATTAACCTGTAATCGCCCAGGGAGAAGCTAAGAGGATTTGGCTTTTGTCAGGCTAATTATTCTGCACCAACACTTTCCCTTTCCTGGGAGCTCAAGGCTTCTGCAGAACTTTAATTAAAAAGAAGCCACTTTCTCAATGGCTCCCAGAGCAGAGCTGCCCGCCTCCAGCCTTTGCTGATGATGGTCTGAGCACCTTCTCTGAGCTCCCACCCCCAGGACTCTCTTGACCACCCCACCCCCAATGCAGTCAGGGCCCTTAGGTCCTCTCTAGCCCTACAGCTTCCAGAGTGGAACTCAGCCAGCAATGGTTGTGTGCTGTGATGGGGAGACGGGATCTTAGGGGGCCTCCTGGGACTCCACACCCCCTGACAGCAGGACCATTGCTTTCTGGGCACCTCAGACCTATGTGTTGGGGGTGGGAGGGCAGGCAGGATCCTCATGTTTAACAAATGATGTTGAGGTCTGCGCATGTTCCAGGGCCTGACAGAAGCCATAGGCCTTCATCTCCACCAATGCCCAGTCTTGCTGAACACCTAAAGATTGAAGGTCCATTGCTCCAGAGGAAAGACTCACACTTTGTTTCTTGTGACAAAGCTGTGCTGGGTTCCAATGTTACCCCCAAAAGATGGGCATAAGCACCCACCACTCCCCTAAGGAAAAGACAGGCCCCTGTGGGTATATAACTGTCTTCTCCTTGTCCTCAACAGGTTCTCTTTGGGTTGCCAGGACTCCAGGACTGCCAGGAGCAGCTGCAACATGGCCTCCCCTCTCCCGTGCAGGGACTGGGGACCTATGGGAAGCTGGACTTCCAGGGCTAAACACAGGCCTTTTGTCCATCCTTGCAGGCTCTCCCAGAGATGAAGATGGGCCAGCAGCCCATCTTACTCAGGTTAACTGTCCCGTAACTGTCATTCACGAGCAGAATAGGCAGAAGTCTCCCATGCCTTGTGTTCCTCCTTAGGGTTAATCCGTGTGGAAGATAATCCCGCTTTATAGATGAAGAAACCGAGGCTTAGACTGCTTAAGAGTGTGTACGTGTGGATGTGTGTGTGAATGTGTGTATGAGTGTGTGAATGTAGATGTGCGTATGAATGTGTGTGTATGCGTGAGTTGCGAGTGTGTGAATGTGTGAGTGTATGTTGAGTGTGTATGAGTGTGTGTGTGAGAGAGAATGTGTATGTATGTGTGTGTATGAATGTGTGTATGAATGTGTGTATGAGCAAGTTGCGAGTGTGTGAATGTGTGAGTGTGTGCTGAGTATGTATGAGTGAGTATGTGGGTGTGTATGTGAGAGAATGAGTATGTGTCCATGTGCGTGTGTGTACTGTAGGTGTGTAGGTATGGGTACAGGTGTTGTGGGGAGGCCAGAGGAAGATGTGGGGTATCTTTCTCTATCACTCTGCCTTCCCTTGAGGCAAGGTCTTCCACTGATCTGGAGCTAGCAGGGTCAGTCGCCTCAGTGACTGCCAGGTCTGCCTTGCAGACAGTGCTGAGGTTACAGACATGCACACATCACATTTGCCTTTTAATTTAGGTCCTGAGGATCCTTGTGCTTATACAACAAGCATTCTTACCGGCTGAGCCATCTCTTTAGACCATGGTAGTGGCTGATTTTTTCAAGACAGGCTGTAGCTACATAACCCAGGTTGACCTTGAACAATCCGTGCTCCACCTGCCTCAGCCTCCTGAGGGTTCAGATTACCCATGGGCGCCACCATACCTGGCTCATTCTTTCATTCCCAGGGAGGTCGGGGACATTTGCTGCTGTGGCCCTCCAGGACAGACTTTCCCACAAAGGAAGCCACTAGCAGTTCTTCTTGAGGTTTGGTTTGTCCTTAAATACGTTTACTTTCTGGGATCCTGTCGCTGTTAAGCCAATGGGTGGAAACACCGTGCACTGGCTCAACATCCCACATCAACATCTCATATTCCTAATGTGCTAAGCTCTGTCCTGAGCATCAGTGGCGATAAACTAGCCACCATCTCCAGCCCAGTGGAGACAATGGCTTCAAGAGCAGCCTGTGGGAACAGAGGGCAGTTGTAGAGGGAGAGCCCAGGCAGAGGATGAGGGCAGACAGAGGACCAGAGGATGGCCTTCTCCAGCTACAACTGATGGGCAGAGGGCAAGTGCAGGCCTAAAGGCATCAGAGAGGACTCAAGGTGGTGGCTTGGCCTAACCCCCATGTTCTTGTCATCTCCCTGAGTGGCAGCAAGGACAGAGTGGAAGGAAATGCAGAGACAAGGGACAGAATGGGGGAGACGAGAGCAACCGAGATGCACCTTGATTCTTTCCAGGGAACAGTCTGGAAGGTTCTCACAACTTTTCCTGCCCCACGGGTGGGTGAGGAGGTCGGGGGTGGGGTGCGGACTGGTAGCAGTCCCTGATGGAGGTCAGATGGTCCTCACACGGGAGAGCAGGACAGAGCCACCAGCTGCTGGACACACCCTTAGCGCCAACATTGTGCAGCCATGATAAACCTGGCCTGGCTCAGGGCTGCATCCTTCCCTAGCCCATAGGCCCAGAGATGCTAATCCACCCCACTCTCCCCTCCGTGTGACTCCGCCCACTTATCCTCATCATGCCCCCCTATCATCCCACCTGCCAGGCTGTGTGGCTCAGCCATGGTTGTGCTCCCCAAACCCAAACTGTGGAGGCAGCAACCACTAGCATCTGACAGACACCCTCAGTCCTTCACTCAGGGAAAGCCCGGGTGGTCTGTAGGAGGCTGAGAGTCACCGCCTTCGGAGAAACAGTGGGCCTGATCCCCAGACCCAGCAATGTTCCCCTGGATGGTCCATGCAATTCTGTTCCGATGCTGAGGGTTATCCAGCATTTCCTGGGTGGTTCCCCGACATGCTCTTAATGACTGCTATGTGGAAGGTCAGAGACGGGCTAAGGACAGGCAGTGGCATGAGCAGCCATGTAGAGGGATAAAGGGGTGTGTGATGATGTCCTTGAAGATTGCACCAGAGCAGCCAGAAACAGGGACACCTTCGTTCCTGGGCTGAATAGGCAGATGCACCACCAGAGTGGACAGATTTCTGTATTGTACATATATTGACTTCAGACATCTGCCCCAGGGAATGACTGCTACTTTCAGACCCCAGATTGTGGCCATTTATTTCAGGTCTCCAGGGAGCAAAGGCCTTGTCTCTGAGGTGGTTTGCACATGGGTCTGAGTTGTTCTCCTAGTGTGGAGGTTCATACAAACGTCTCACACCCTCCCTGAGGCCAGAGCTCCTTGGCACCCCAGTCTTGGTTGGATCCTGGGAAAGATACAGGGTGAATCTCCTTACCAAACCTCGCCTGTCCCTCATTTTCCTATAGCTCAGGAAATGAGCAATGGGATGGCACGCTGATAAAAGATGTCTGCATTCCCGTGAAGGATAACAGCCTTACACTGAAGGAAGTTCCCAGCAGGCAGGCTACTGTAGAGGAAGACACCTGGCTAACCTCAGGGCATGGGATACCCAAGGCACAACCAGAAGAAGAAGAGGCGCTGGGGCAGCAAGGGCAGGATGAGGGCAGGGATGGGGTTAGGGTGGAAGGCAGGCTTCCCGACTGCTCCAGGAAAAGCTGGCCCTTCAGTGGTCCCCCGTGGTCTCCCTGGAATATGGTTGTGCCAAGCAGGCAGCCTTGGGGACAGGCAAGGCTTCTTCTAAGTGCCTGTATTCAAGAAGGCACTTACTTCAGTCCCCAGACCAGTCACCTGCCATCCAAGTCCTTTTAGCAATAAAAACACATATTTGTTAGGCGTGTTGTATGTGCTGGGGTTGAGCTCCCCCCCATTTGAGGCTAAAAATAGAAGCATCTTGGGTCACATCCCTGTGGGGAGCCCTCCCAACCCACTGCCTGGTGCAAAGTCTGGTTTGGTCTCTGTAGCATGCCAAGCTTTGACTTCACTGTCAGTTGAAGGAGGAGGGGTTTTGGAAAATGGTGCCGGGCTGAGGTTGCCCATCTGGGTGGTTTACAAGGGAGATTTAGTCCTACAGGGCTGTGCACACCCAGATGTGTAAGGGGCAGAGGAACCCAGGGAAGGGTTTAGATACCATCTCCCAAAAAGTGATGACCTAGCGAGACCAGAAGGATAACCTGGTGAAGGAGGAGCTCTCGGAGTGTGCAGCCAAAGCCAGCAGTTATGCTGGACTGGTGTCAGGAGGACACAAAGCCTGAGAAGTCAGGAAGCTATAGCCAGTTGCCTAGAAGGATCTACATCCTCGGGGTGGACCCCACGACTCTTACGGCTGCAACTCGGTGCACAATCCAGAGACTTCAGAGGGCCTGTGAGGGTGGGGTGTCTCAGGAAGTACTCCCAGGGAGTCCCCTGAGGGGAAGGGGATTGAGCCTGCTGTTGCCAAGAGGCCCTGTGGAACACTGTGGGCACAAAGCTCTCAGGTCTTGAGGCGCTGGGGAAAAGTCAAAAGGACAATTGCAATCTGTAAGACTCTACAGACACACACTCCAGCTGCTACCAGTCTCCAGAGACAGCACTGTCCTCACTCTGACTCCACCCCATGTCCTGGCATCCCTCCACCACCACCTCGACCTAGATAAGAAGTGTTAACGGAGGAGTAGACTGAGGCAAAGTGGGGCCAGTGTCACATAGCCAGTCACGATCAAGCCTGACTCAGAGCTCCACCCAATCGGGAGTCCCTGACCTCAACCTGTCTCCAAGGCCAGGTCTGGCCTTCTGCCTACAAGTCACGGAGGCTGGAGGAGGTCACGTGCCTACAGCAAGCAGCAGGCCCTCACCCTGGCTCTTTTCCATCCCCTGAAGATGATGCATACACACATCTGAGGGACAGCTGGGGAGCCATCAGCCTTCCTTGACCTTGTCCTCTCTGGGCTTCTTCCAGAGCCTGCCTACCCTGCTCTTGGAAACTGCTCTGCCTGCAAAATGTGCGCAGGATCCCACTGTATCCCTGTGGCTGCACACTTGAACCATGATAGTAGACGCCACTCTCGCTGCTGGCTCATGGCCCCTTTACCTTTCATGCAGAATAGCCGAAGGACCTCATAGGTTTCTCTCTTGCCCTTACAGACCAGCCATTGGGAGTAAAGGCCAGACCTGGAGCTGGAACTTCCTGCCATCTAACTGCACGTCTGCTGATCCCCTCCCTCAGACCTCAGGCCTGCCTGGTCCCCGTGCTTGCTCCCTTGGCCCAGCCATCTATCCCCTGCTGGCATTGCCATCCACCCCCTGCCTCCTTGTCTCCTCCAAGTATGTGCTCAGCCCCAGCCTTGCAGTCTTTCCCCAGCCCTCCCAGTTCTACTTAATCCATCTACTTGTCCATCCCCTAGGCGTCTGGCCATGTTGAACTATACTGATTGCCCCTCCTCATGCGACCTGTCCCTTCTGGGTCTCCAGAACACCGTCCTGGCTTTCCCCTGACTCCCTGTGGAATCACGGGTAAAGAGAGCTTCTAGTGCTGAGCAACCTGGCAAGGTCAGGGTCAGGGTCAGGGGCTGTGATCAAAATGACCTCCCCAGAGCTTCTCACCAACCCAGCAGGAGTGAGATTACTGATGCCCTGTGCCTGCGCACGTAGCCTCATAGGACCTCAGAACCATACAATCAAAATAGCTCTCTCATTTCCATGGAGATAAAACCATGCTTGTCCCTCTAGTGACAGGGAGTCTATTTCAGCCTCAGCAGACCTGGGAATTGTGGCCTGAGGTCATCGCCAGTCCCTGACTAGACAGGCCTCCTGGTCTATCCCAAAGTCCCCAAGATGAGAGATGCCCACAGATCTTGATGTCACAATGCTTCCCAGTAGAATGGGACCTTAATGCCACTCCCTGTCCTGTTCCCATATGTCCCAGTGACTCAGCTGTCCCTGCAGCTGCCATCCCCTCCATGGTATTTGTCACTGAGATGGAATCAATGTCTCTTGTCTGGGAACTGGGGATGGGACACAAAAGTGGGTCACCCTTCCATATGCCAGGGCCACTGGTAGACTGGCAGGTGCTATCCCATCCTTCAGCTCGGTTGACAAGAGCCCACAGCCTTTGGCAGTGGCCTTGTTAGTGTAAGGGGGCAGCTAGGACCAGCCTTGGCAGGCTGCTTAGTGCTGCACTGGGTCCACATAGTCCTGGGGATTAATGAGATACCCCGGGAAAAACAGAGACCCCCTTGGGCAGGGAAACAGACCCAAGGAACAACATGAAGGCTACTTGTAGAATGTCTTTGAGGTCTGTGGAACTCTCTAAAACCCTCTGAAGATCCCAGCCCTGGGGCCCTCACCCTCCAAGTCTGGTCTTGGACACAGACACCATTCTCTCTCAAGATGTCAGCCCACCGGCAACCTGAGCTTACAGGGCAGTGGGAAGCAGGCTCTTTTCCCAGAGGGTCATCCAATGGCAAGCTGCCAGGGGATGGGGCAAACCTTTCTGGCAAATCCTAGCCTTTGGGGCTCAAAAAGATAGGTTCCCTTCTATACTTACGGAACTTTCTGGAACTTCACCAACTCTCCAAACTCCACTCCCCCACCTCACTGACTCTCAAATCACCTCAGCTCCTTATGTCGCCCTTCTTTCCTCCCCCATCCTCCCTTCTTCCACCCTTACTTCTGGTGTCAGTCTCAGGAGGCCATGACAGAGTTTCCACAGCCCACCATGCTCCCCGGTCTCCCCTGCTGCTGTGGGAGGTTCCCCGCTCTCAGGAACCACAGGAACACCATGCCTCCCTTCCCCCAGCCTGAGACTCTCTGAGGGAAGATGTCCATCTCAGACACAGCTCTGAGCCCTCACAGTGGTCAACCAAGCTCCAGACACAAAAGACCTTGCTGATGAAGAAATGAGACAGCATGGATGCTGTGTCCAACGCCCCACAGAAAAAGCTGGAGCTCCAGATCCAGAAGCCAGGGAAGGGTCATGGGCAAGGTTCCTAGCCCACTTTGTGGTAGCGGGGTGGTGCCGGCAGAGTATACAACTATATGTAGCTTCTGCACAGAGCTGGGGACTGGGCCTCAAACAGCTCACTCCAAGGGCTTCCAGGGGCTCAGCTGTGGTCCTTTATAGGGCTCATCCAAAAAGATCAGGGTCCTGAGGTCACCCTCGAGCCTCAAGTGAATAGGCTGTTCGCCCAGGAGGGACCAGCTGCCGGCCCCTGGAGATGAGCCAGTCTTGCTGCCCTGCTGCTGAACCACTGCCTGTAGGTGGAGTGAGAGAACTCTCCATCCCCTACCTGTAGCCTCCTTGAAAGGCCACGCAGGGCTTCAGCAGGGCTCACAATGGTAATGTACTAACAAGAGAGGACACCGGGCAGCCTCCCTAACATGGGCTCCTCGTGTCTGGAGGTGGAGTAGGACTGTCTCCAGCTTAGCCCTTCATCAGTGCCTTCTTCAGACAACCTGCCTCCAGGCTGTCCCTGATCATTGCTGTGGCATCAAGCTTAGGGCTCCCTGAGACCCAGGTCTTGAGTTCTGTCCTGGTATCCACATTTGAGTGGCTCTCAGTCACAGATGGGGGCCTTTGAGTTCAAAAACCTGATGGACAAATAGGTCCAGCCTCAGTTGTGGTCCAAGGAGAGCGAAAGAGGTGTTAGTTTGGAGGTCCCCACTGGTGTCAGCTGTATGTACTGGTTCTAGGGTGGTGACTCAGGGACCCGAGGCAGGGTCTGCCACTCTGCTCAGGGAGGGACTCCTGATCTCCTGGCAGAACATCCCGAGACCCATTTCCATTTGCCTCTCTCATGCCCTTACCCTCTGCTTCCAAGCCACCCCAGGCCCTAGCCCACAGCTCCACCCATCCACCCATCCACCTCTTCTTCCTCCCTTCATTAAAGATGGTGGTCCATAGCTACTCCCTCTTGACCTCTCTCCAGTTCACTGAGAGATCTGGCCCAGATCTTGCCTGCTGCTTCTTAACCTGGTCTTTCCTGCTTTGTTCTTAGGGATGACATTCCTGGTATTTCTCCTCTGAGACCTGCCTCAGCCACTCCTTTCCTGTTGTGTGGTCTTCGATAAAGTCCTTGAGCCGGCATACCCCCCAGGTAGGAGAATATGAATTGGGGAGAAAGAAGACCCCAGAAGAACTGGGTTTAAATCTTGGCTCTGGCTCTCATCTAGATGTTTCCCACTAATTCCTGGATCTTGGTTAATCCATTTGTGAATGAGAGCTTGCACGGGAAGGAGTGTTGTGAAGTCGTGGGTAGCAGCAGACCACCAAGAAAGGCCTGGCTTAGGGGTGTGCCCAATATGCAATGGACTCCTTGGCTTATGAGTAATCAGCCTGTGCTGGGGGACATGGTACCCCCTTACCCACCTATGGGGCAAAAGTGAAGACAAGGTGGTGAGCTTGCTCAGGTGACCTGAAGAGGTTGTTGGTGTGATGGAGATGGCAGGGGAATGCCCCCGTGGAATGCGGTAGGGAGAAGGAAGCATGCAGATGGTCCTGAGCGGGCTGGACCATCATGCATATGGTCAGGGCATCCCCAGAAGAGGGAGCCAGCCTAGGGGTTGGTACTAGGGACTATTTGTCTTCTGATATCCAAGTAGGGAAGATCTGTTAGCTGCCTCCTCCTCCTCTCCACAGACCACCTCCACAGGCTCCCTCCTGTCCTGGAACTGTGGGTACCACCGGAGTGGGGGATGAGGCACATGGCTGGAGCCTTATGAGATCAGAACTCAGCCTAGTTAGGGCAGGATTACAGGCATAAGGGAGCAGGGGTGATGGGGGCAGTGGGCTGGCTTTTGCTACGACTTCAGGCTCCCCAATGCCAGTGTCCCCACATCCTTTCTGGAGTCCATGTGACTCTTGTTGCCTGGGAGCCTGTGTTCTTGGAGCACAGAAGGCAGGCCATTCTAGGAAGGGATGTGCTAGGCATGCTAGAAGAAAGGGCCCTGGGGAGGGCAGTACCCAGCAAAGTACAATGTTGACTAGAACTGAGGGGAAGGGAGCGTTACTTGAAGGATGACAAAAAACCTACCGGGGACACCTGGGATGGCCCAGGTGAATGCTCTCTCGGTGCCTCAAGGTAGAGCCTGGGGCCAGGCCAGGCAGTGCGGACTCCACGCCTCAGGCAGGGCCCCCAAGGATGCGTGCCCTGGCCCTGGGAGGCCGGGTTGGGATTGAATCACGGCCAAGAAATAAGTACAGTCTGGGCACCTGGGCCAGGGCTCCTTCCTCATTCCTGGCCCTGTGGGAGTAGCCAGACCCTGCGCTCCACTGCAGCCACGCCACCGGGGATTTGATGACTGCCTCATGGGGACCCAGGGCTTCCTGCCAGCCTGCCCAGCCCTGGCCTGGGCCCCAGGCATGCTTCAGCCTACAGATCATCAAACCCCAATCTTGGGCCACCTCCTGCTCTCTGATGGAGAGACTGAGGCCGTGCCTCAGGACAGAACAAGGGTCAGACGCAGGGTCCTGCATATTCCCTTTTGAAATGCACAGCTGGAGGCTCCTCCAGAAGACTTGGATCTAACACATGCTCTGTGGGTACCTCACAGGGCATATGGCTGGCTGTGGGATCAGCAGTTCCACCTGATGCCAGGCTTCCCAGGACAGCGGGCAGTGGCGAAACCGGCCCCGCCACATGCCTTCTGACCCTGGGCAGAAATGCCATTCACCGTAGGCAGTGCATGGTCACCACAGGCTGTGGCCAGGCTATCAGTTAGGGATGCAAGCCCCTAGGGACTCTGGGCTCAGGCCCTAGGAAAACACAAGGCCGCTAGAAGTTCACCACAAAGATCTGGAAAGACCCCAGATACTGATGCCTAGGACTCTAAAGTCAAAGGGAATGGAGGTAGAGAAAGGGCCTTCAACCCGCCCTTCCAGTAGAGGGCATATTGGGCCTAGACCTGTGATTAATTCCTGGACATCAGACCTTTAGGCTTTGTGTCCTTGCAGCCTGAGCCCTTTCAGAGAAGCTTCTAGGCCTGTGTACAAGCATACATCCAGGGATTCTTGCTGGCTGCCAGAGGCAGGCCAGCCTGATGGTCCTAGTTGAGCCTGGCCAAGGACCTCAAGTACGGAATGGAAGGAAGCAGGCCTCTTAGCAGAGGAGGTGAAGGAAATGGGAAAGACTAGGGGCTCAGCCTTGGTGGGCAGTGTGTCCCCACCCTCAGGGCAGGAACTGCGGGGGCATCCCATGGAGACTCCACACACACACACACACACACACACACACACACACACACACACACACAC
>LOJH01000128.1:20808-67386 GCA_001685095.1 Ellobius talpinus | reverse complement strand
AGCTAATGGGCCAAGTAGTGATTTAATTAATACAGTTTCTGTGTGGTTATTTCGTATCTAAGCTAGCTGGGTGGCCACAAAGAACAAGCGGCCTCTTACGAACAAGGTGACACCTCTTAGGCCTTAGTGAACCTAATATTTTGGCCTAGCATAGGATTTGGTGTGATGAGCTCACTGTAACCTTGAGAACGACTTATCACAAAATTATTGGGATATACCCAGTTGTGTGGATGGATAGCTTATTCAGTTCGTCTATATTCAGGTTGTTTTTTTGCATGAACTAATAAAGCTTTTTTTAAATTTTTTATGTTCAATTCTGATTTTGGATTAAGTCCTGTCTTTAGTTTTATAGGTTTTCAATTAATGTATTCTAAGCTTTTATCATTATGTATTTAAGATTTTGAGTGTTACAACGCCTTTCTAGTGACCATGCCTTTTTGTCATTGTGCGATGTCTGGTTGTGGCTACGGCAGTGCCTTGGTACTTATTTTGACTGATATTAATCTATTAACACTAAAACTTTCCTTCCTTTATTGCCAATCTGTGTCTTTATATTTGATGTTTCTCTCTAAAATACAGCAAAGAATTGCTTTGTTTTCCAATCTGAGAATGGGCCACCTGACCACTACCATCAGGAAGGGGTTCTGGGAAAGCAATTCTACCTTTCCAACTTGATAGAAGGAGGCAGCAAGAAGATGGATAAATATAGCTGCTGGGTTTGCAAATGTAAGATGAAGGCTGTCTCTGTTTTCCCAAGTGGAGTGCTCCATGCAATTATTTTGAAGGAACATGCACAGAATTAGATATGCATGTACTTTCCCACCCCATACAACTGGCAGAGCCCAAAGAGATAAAGCGTTCACAGGCTGCTCAGAACCGTGAGGAACTTAACATGGAGAGATTTTTGACCTGGTGTTCCCTGGAGGAATATTCTACATCCACTGTCCTTCTGGTCAGGAAAGGCCTTTCATTTCTGTTCTCCTATACACAAGTGTTTTCTCTTCTCATGGCCACCATGGGAGGGATTGGCAACAAGCTCACTGTGTAAAGGGAAGTTGCCAGGACATCACATGCACCAAAGTGCCAGCCACTCTTCACCCGCAGGTGACCACCAAGTGTTGCTTAGCCAGCGCCTGGCGCACAAAGGGCAGTTAATAATAACTGCTGGTTATTATTTTACCTCTAGTCAGAAGGACAGGGCTTGTTCCCTTCCCATCTACCTGGTCAGAGAGAAGCCTCTTTCCCCTCGATTATCCAGATGTGGTTAGCCCAAATGACAGGTTCCAGGACTGATGTGCAGAGTGTCTGTTCAGTTTCTAAGCCTCAGCAGGGGTTCTGGGCAAACTCCAGGTGGGCCAGAATCACTTAAGGTTTTTCTCCCTCCGGTGTGTCTGAAGGGGGCTGGTTGGGTAAACTGTCACTGCATAGCACCTGGCCTTGAGGGGAGGTGATCTGAGCTCCCTGGCTTCCAAGGTTACTGAAATACCACTTGTTGATGAAACTTAGCTCCTAAAGATACCATTTATAGCTGACATTCCAGCACAAAAGTACAAAGGTCCTGAGCAGAGTGCTTGCTCTTCTCCGGGAGTAGGAGAGGCCCTTCTCGGTGTTTCTAATTCTGAGCCTCATTTATTACACATTAACAGCCCAAGGGGTCAGAAATGGTCTGGTGCCACCTCTGCAAAGCTCCCTGCTGCTGGAGAGAAATGCAGAATCCATAGTGCTTGCCATCTCTTTATCCCTCTTCCTTCATTCCTGCATCAGGCTGGTGGCCATCAAATATAATGACTTGCTTGTCTTCTTTTTTTTTCAGCTAAAAACTGACTGTCTTTTAATTTTGCAGCCTAGCAGTAAAGTTGGCTTCTAGGACGGAAATGAGATCACGATATCCAAGGAAAGGGGATGACCGTTACAAGGAGAGTAAGAGAAGGCAATTTTCTCCTAGAGTGCATAAAAATGAAAGTGAGTCGGGACTTTACACTAATCCTAGAAGTCCAGAATGAAGGAATGCTTTCTCAAGTCTTGAAAGAAATAAAATGAGGCTTATGGAAGATAGTGCCGCTTGAAACAGTGGCTAGGAGCTTATGCAAGAATTACTTCAAGGACTGAATGACAAAATAAATGAAAAGGTTATGAAAAGAAGCCAGGATCTGGTAGAGTGGGCGTGGGTGGTGGGTGACTGATGGTGGCTGGTGGATATGGGTGGTGGGTGGCTGAGGGTGGCTGGTAGCTATGGGTGGTGGGTGGCATCTGGTACTCTGTAAGATCCAGCAGAACCATCTGTTTTTAATGAATCTACTTCAGGTAGAGGCTCCTAGAAGCATTTAAAATGAAGTAGATTCATTAAGCTCTGGGTGGAGCCCAGATGTCAGGTTACTGAACAACTTCCTACCCGCCAGGCCTAGCTCCTGGAGGTGTCGGGGGCGTCTTGTCCCTCTTTCTCTAGTTGTACCATTGACACCTCTGTTCTCTTCCTAAGACTGTGAACCACAAAGGACAGGGACTAGTGCAGCTTTGAGTTTCTGGTGTGCGACCTGGTGCCTGGTGTGGGGCAGGCACCCAATAACCATTTGTTGAAGGAATTCAGGAGAAAGGGCAAGCAGGCAGCAGCAAGCTGACTTTTCTCATGGTGGGGTTTCTGGGAAAGAGAACCTTCTGTTTCTGGAAAGAGCTTCTTGATGGACAAGAGTTCGTGACAGCAAAAGAAATAATGGCCCTGGAGTTGAAGGCTCGTGAAGTATCCAGTCCATGTATTGTTTTCAAAGGCTCTTCCTGGGCTGAGGCTCAGGGGGCAGAGTGTTTGCCTAGCATGTAAGATGAAGGCCCATGTTTGATCCCCCCAAAACACACAAAAATGGCGAGGCATGTCTGTAACCCCAGCATTTGGGAGCTGAAGACTGGAGGATCGAGAGTTCAAAGACATCTTCTGTTACATAGCAAATTGAGGCTAGCCTAGAAACACGTGTGAGCCTGTTTCAAAAACAAACATACAGTCCTCCTCAGTCACTTTAATACAACAGCCATGCCACTACTGTGGCCATTATTTGACTCCCTAATGTCATTATGAGAGCTAGACCCTGGGTTTATTCCTTTGGTTCTCAGGGAGATGGGGCTATCCATATCCCACGCCTGCTTCACAGATGCTGAAAGGGAGGTAAAGAGGGTACATGGGTCGGAAATGGCAAGGCTGTGAAGGCACACTACCCTGCCTGCCCCACACCTGTGTGGCAGCAAGTTCTGGAGAGAGAGTCCCCTTCAGCTGCCAAGTGCCCATGTCTGTCTTAAGCACATCCCAGCATCCAGCAGAAGAAGTCAATAGCCCAGGGAGCCAGGGGAAAAGAAAAGGCCTTCAATAAAGAGACCATTGTCCACCTGTCCAAACAAGCTCATTTCTTTCTCATTTCTGCTCCCCCGCTGCCTTCTGAAGGTCACTGACTGCGTCTGCACAAGCCAGGGAAGTCAAGAAAGGCATACTTGGCAAGGGGAAGGAGCAGTGGGAAAGGATCCCGGAGGTGGGGACAGGAGAAGGAGTGGGGGAGGAGGAGGAAGGAGGAGGAAGAGGAGCTGGGGAAAGAGGAGGAAGTAGAGGAGGAGAAGGAAGGAAGAAGAGGAACAAAGGGAGAAAGAGCAGGAAGAATATGAGGAGGAAGAGAAAAGGAGGAGGAGGAGAAGACAGCAACTTTACCACAAGGGACAGCCAGGCTGGCTTCTCTTCTCCCAGCCAGTCCAATGACCTTCTTCCCTTTTGCTGACCACTCCCTGGGGCTGGCCTCGCTGCTGCTCACAAACAGCCTGCCAGACGGCTCTGGGGAGGCAGCCCACAGGCTCTTCCTCAGGCCCCAGCTGGGCGCTGCTCCCCACTTCGCCAGAGGGAAAGTGCTCTTGGGAGAGCTTGACAGGTGAGTACCAAACTGAGCTTAATTTCATTCTTTTAGGAGTGTGCTTTTGAAGAGACAGAGACTGGGCTGGGTCAGTCGGCACTTGTTGGAAAAGGTTCAGTCGTGTTCTTAGGAGAGAAACCCTGTTTAGCTATTGGCCTGGGTGCTCTAGAGTGGGGAGAAGGGTCATGGGAAGAGGGGGAGGAAGGCAATGGAGAGAAAGTTGCCTGCTTTGGGCCTTCAGTGGCTGGTCCTAGAGGCCTTTAGCGCTATAAATGTCATGGAATGAAGGCTGTCTTTGGACACTGCGCTGCTTGGGCATTGGAGTTATGGAGGGTGAGGATGAGCAGGTACCATCAAGAGTCACTTGCTTTGGGAAGTTGAAAGTCCCAGGGTTTTGTCAGCTCTGGCTGATAGCAAAGGCTCCTTCTAAGGAGCAGCTGAAGTGGTGGTAATACCCAAGGAGAGGAGACCTCACGAACAAGGAGTCCGGGTTTACCTTTTTAAAAAGAAAATGTCTGTTAAAACTGTTCGTTCCTAGAAAAGCCCACAAACACACTCCAGTTGGATTTTATTCTGGGCTTTGAAGGGAGAATTCCTGACGCGAAGCATAAGCACGGAACATGCCCGAGTGACAGGCTGCCTCAGGAGAGGATCCTGTCCAGAGCTAAGCAGATACACAAGGCTGCTCCCTTACTTCCCACCCATTCCCCAGAGCTTCAATAGGAGTGCCACACTAGCCCACATCCAAAGGGGGACCTCTAGATGTCACTTTTTCAGTATGATACCTCCCCACTTTACTCCTTCTCAAATCTCTTCTGGGTCCCTCATCCATCCTTGGCTTCTACAGCATCTCCCAGCTGATGGTCTTCACAGCTCCATCAGGAGCCTCTGGCTGGCAGCAATGTACCACCTTGTGCTGAGAACTTGCTCTGAACGAGAATCCTAGTGGAATACTGTGGCGTGTGGTTCTGATGGGCCTGAGAGACAGCCACTCATTTCCACGTCGTGCCCTTAGCTCTTTAGTGAATACATAACCTTGGGAGAGCTCCTTACATCTGGGCCTCCGCTTTCCCATTGTATCCAGATAAGCGTTCATCTCATAGGGTGTTTGCCAGGATTCAAAGTGGGGGGCGGGGGGACTGAGGAGAAAAGTGCTTGCCATAGAAGCATGAGGACCCAAGTTTGATCTCCAGCATGCATAAAAAAGTCAGGCACAATGGTGGACCGGAGGGCTTACTGGCCTGTCACTCTAACTCAATCGATGATCTCCACACACACATACACACATGCACAGATCTACACACACCTATAGATGTACAAAATTCACATGTGACAAAGGCTTTTAAACTGCCAAAGTTTTCAACAGGTGCTGGCAATTTCGATGTTCTCTTTGAAGCCTGGTAGTAAGCTCCCCAGAGGCAGGTATGCCTGCACCTACTTGTAGGTGAGAAATGGGTTCAGAGAGGAAGCAGGTCCAACAACACTCTGAAGCTCAGCACACTGCTACTGAGCTTAGAACCAGCAATGGCAGATAACCTGAGAGCGTCAATGGCCGTCAAGTTTTAGATTCAGGGGAGAGATCCGGAATCCGTTCTTATAATCACCATACTAAATTGCCCTTCTGTAACAGCTATGGAAGAACTCACACCCCATTCATTTTCAATGGCACCTGTTCAGGACTCTGAAAGCACAGATGACCTTCAACTACCCCCTTGGAGGCATCATTAATCCCTTAGGGCAGGCTTCAAAATGTGAAAGTATCTCCTTTATTAGTAACTGCCTCACCCTCACCATGGCCTCTGTAGCAGAACTGGCCTTATTTTACAGATAAGGACCAGAGGTTATGGACTGTAGCCCTACGAAGTCACAGTACAGCCACCCTCCATGTCCTTGGTACCCAGACAATCTCAGACAGAAATTACAAAACCCAAACAGACAAAAAGCCCACCCTACATCTGCGCTGAACATATACAGACCTTTCTCCTTGTGATGGCTATTTATGCAGCATTGACCCTGGTAGCTGCAGTAAGGCATCCAGGCAGGTTTTTAAGTGCATGGGATCATCTGAGCTGCTTCTGCGCACACATCTGGCTATCTTATGTAAGGGACTTGGGCATCCATGGAGAGGCATCCTGGGATCGATCACCCACATACCTAGTGAGTCAGCTGTGTTGTAACTGAGGTTGAATTCTGTACCTTTCCAAAATATTTAAACTTTTTCAAAAGCAAAAAACCAGTTAAACTCTTCTGAATTAGGATCTCTTGGGTGGGAGATGGTTGCGCATCTTGGTTTTAGAAACCAGAATCCAGGCTGGGGACTTGGCCCAGATGGGGAGTTTGGATCCCCAGAAACTATGTAAAAAAGATGGATGGGCATGGTGTTCCACCTGTATTCTTAAAGACAGGGAGGAGGAGCTAGGGACTCCCCATCTGGCTAGCCGGATGAGCCAGAAGGACAACAGCAAGCCTCAGGCTCGGTGAGAGATTCTGCCTTGATATATAAGGTGGAGAGCAATTGAGGACAATGTCTGATGTCTACCCTGGGCCCCTACACACACACACACACACACACAGAGAGAGAGAGAGAGACAGAGAGAGAGAGACAGAGACAGAGAGACAGACAGAGAGAGAATCTGATGTGCACTCAACAATAAGCTAATCTCCTGGCCTCTTCCAAGTGCCAGACCCAAGCTTCCAGCATCTGTCCAGATGTCCCCACCACTGTACCTATAGTAGCCCACTTCCTCTTGGGCCTGCTACCCACATATACCCACATGTTCTTCTCTTTGGGACACCTCAGCCTCTGGCAACTACTACTCCTCTTCCTCCTTCTGCCCAAGGCTACCACACCTATGCCATTCTCTGTTTGCCAGTTCCACTTAGGAATAGCTTTCATAGTTTCTGCCTTGGCTTCCTGCAATGGAACTCTAACTAGTCCTAAGGGTGTCTCTCTGGGTCTGGGTCCATCTCTGTACCTAGATTGTACCCATTGCTTTTCCCCAGTTCCCTTGGTTTTCAAAGCCCAGACCTCTCATCCTTTCTTATATTAGATTAGAACTTAAACTTTTTAAAACTGATATGTATTTGTTCATATTTATGGGATCATGTGATGTTTTGGATCTGTGCACTAGCCCCACCCCCACCGGGAGATGGACATGGCTTCTTCAGTGTCCCCAGCACCATGCTCCATCTTCAGCCTTAGAACTGTGTTGGAATGACTTGAGGACCTGCCTGCCTTCACCCTCGTCTTTCTTCAACAGTTAGGTATCCTGCTGCCTGGTATGAACCTAGGAGCTGAGAGGCAATGGGCACAGTCCAGGGACAGACAGAAACACAGAGACTCAGAGACAGACAGACAGACATAGGCTGAGGACCAGTTAGGAAACTATGGACCAGTCAAGGAAGGAAGAAACCATGAAGAAACAAAATTGCTACCACCTCAAGCTCCAAGTCAGCTAGCAAGTGATGGGGGTCATGGTGCAAACACTTCAGAGAGACATTTGGTACCAGCAAAAAACAAGATGGCAGGGACAGTCTCATGTCTGCCTACCAGGAGGACTTGGGGAGAGCCTGGCAGGAGATCAGGCATGGAACTGGAAAGAGCTGCATCTAGAAAGGCAGTGAGATAATCCCCATCTCAGACAACACACACACACACCTGCTCACACAAGGCTCCTAAGGCTCCTATCAGCTATTGGCTGTGGAGACAGGACTTGAGAGAACTGTCATTTTGTGTGAGTTTCTGAATGTAGGGGTGTGGCATCTCTGTATACACAGCCCATAATGCCGTGTCTGGCACCCAGCAAGCCCAGACAAGCATGGGGCTGTGGGTTTAGGATGTGAGAGTGAGGTCCCTGAGACTGGATATTTCAAGTGACTAAGGCTTGCTTTCCTCCCACGTGTATGGGAACTTTCTGTAGGTGCAGAACCTCAGCCATGCTGGCCTTCCTGCTCTATGGCCTGCTTCTGGCGGCCCGTGGCTCTGTCACCCAGCCCGTGTCGGATCAGGAGGATTCCAGCTTTGACTTAGCAGAGACCACGCCTGACCTGGCTGAGAAGATAACAGAAACTCATGCCAAAGTGCTGGAGATTTGGATGGAGATGGGACAACGGCGGCGGGAGGCAGATGACTCAGAGAAGTATGCAATCTGCCAGGTACAACCCTCAGCCTCGCTGGCGACCGATCAGCCACGGGTCACCGGCCTGGTCCTCTTCCGGCAGCTGTCGCCAGGCTCCAGGCTCGAGGCCTTCTTCGATCTGGAGGGCTTCCCTGCCGAGCCGAACGTCTCCAGCCGCGCCATCCACGTGCATCAGTACGGGGACCTGAGCCAAGGCTGCGAGTCCACAGGTCCTCACTACAACCCGATGGCTGTGCAGCACCCGCAGCACCCGGGCGACTTCGGCAACTTCGTGGTGCGCGATGGCCGCCTCTGGAAGCTCCGCACCGGCCTGACCGCGTCGCTGGCCGGCCCGCACTCAATCCTGGGCCGTGCGGTGGTGGTCCACGCCGGCGAGGATGACATGGGCCAGGGCGGTAATCAAGCCAGCCTGGCGAACGGCAACGCTGGTCGCCGGCTCGCCTGCTGTGTGGTAGGCGCCAGCAACTATGGGGCCTGGGACCGGCAGGCACAAGAGCGCAAGAAGAGGCGGAGGGAGAGCGAGTGCAAAGCCGCCTAAGAGCCCAGCCATGTCCCGCAGAGATGCCTCCGCACGCCCCAGACAGATGTCTTCCGGACAACCCAGTCGCTTCTGCAAGTCCTACACGCTTCCACTAACCCCTGATACCTCTGTATGACTCCAGATGCCTTCACGACCACTCCCCCGCCACACACTCTGTCATCTCCGTGCTTCCCAGATTTCCTCCAGACACCTTTCCTCTGTGTTCCCTGTGTTCCAGGACACCTCACACCCAGGAGTCCTTTCATGCCCTAGGCACTTCCACAGAGGAGAGCTCTTTCGTGCCCCAGATACCTCCATATGATAGAGGTTCCTCTCCATGCTGGACATGCTACCTTAAGGGCTCCTCTGTGTCCCATCGATCACACATGCCGCTACAATCCCGTTTGAAACAGTCTTTGAGGCTGTTTGCTCCCAGAGAATCTCCCCCATCCCCCGCCGAGATGGAACTTGCTCACTGTCCACAATGAGGACCTCCCAGTCAGCACCTTTGAGAACGCCTCCCCCAGGTCTACCGAAATACCCCCACCCCACTTATTCTTGCCCTTCTTTCCTATCCCCTAACACAAGAGACTCCTTTCTTCCATAGGGGCCTCTTCTTTCTTTTTCTTTTGTTCCTCCTAGGTGCTGAGAACAGTGTCTCCCGCACACCTAGGGTTCCAAGTCTCAGTTCACCTCCTGTGATGGCCCTGGTTCTGTTTTCAGCTATTTCCCATATGGTACCCCGCCGAGAGCAGCTCCTGCTAGGGTATTTGGCAACCTTTGTGTTGCACATTAAAAACACAGCAATTCAGTCCTTCATTGGCCTCCGGTACATTTTTGAGACTGCTCAGCTCAGTTCCCTACCCCCTGAAAATATCCCTGACTCTTTGTAAGCCTTCTCCTCCCTCCCCAGTCCTGTAGGGAGAAGGTTCCATCATCAATTGCTATCCTTTGGGAGGACTGAGGATTAAGAGCCATTCAAGGACATTTAAATGTACCTGTGTGTGGCTTCCTTACAAAAAGATATAGACACAACCCAGAGCCAGAGGGGAGAAAAACCCATTGACTGTGAAGTGAGTCCTAGGCTGGAGCCCTTACCTGACTGAGAGTGAGGTCAGTGTTGAGGCACCCAGGCATGCAGCTCCCCAGATAATAGAGAACAGCTCGTCTCAGCTGTGAGACAAACTGAACCACAGACAGAAACCCACCCCCCACCCCGTGCTGTTTCACCCTGTTTCCATAGCTAAAAGTCCTGCAAATGAGATGCCAGTGGCATGGGAGCCCATGATGTCTTGAGAGGAACAAAGTCCATTTCTAGCCACATCCTCTCCTTTGCTGCTCTGAGATGACCAACTCAGAACCCTGGGGGAAGCTAGGCTTGGGATCATCAGGTGTGTCTCATGGCTTGCCTCCTGTTCTTCTGGGGCCGCCAAACACCCTAGCAGACCCAATCCTCTGTCCATTCACGGAGTTAGCAACTATCCTAGTGCCCAGAGCTAAGAAACCCTAGGAAAATAGGGTTTCCTATTTTGAAAGAGCAAGGGAATTCTAGTTGGCAGTCTGGGCTCACATAGGAAGACCTGAGTGAACCCCACCCAGCTCTGTCACATACTTCCAAGCTGTATGACTCAAATGAATCACAGAATCCATATAAAATATGGTCATGGCACAGGGTTGTTCTGAAGCCTAAATGGGGGTGCTCATGAGGGGTGCTGAGCAGAACAACATCTTTGATTGCCACCCAATTGGTCTATTAACAGCGGCAGCTCAATCGGACAAAGCTATCCCTAACAATGGATCCAGCCACCTTGTAAGGTAGCGCGGGTCATGCAACTAGAAGGATTTCAGTAAAGAAAAGCTTTGCCACCTGAGGTTTCTAGAAAGCATTGCCACAGCCAACCAACTAGAGGCCATAGGAGATGGCTCTGCCTTTTCAGCTTTGGTGGGGAGGGGACTGAAGGAGAAGAAAAGATTGGGAGCCATAAGGCGGACATCTGGTTCTTGGCACAAAACCTTGTGTGCCACCAAGACCGCCCACTGCACTCTACTTGATCCCTGGCTTCTATTTTTACTTCGCTCATCTTACAGACCTGGCTTATGGATCTCTTTATATTTGCAGTTTCGACTTCCTGGCCGACTTGCTAATCAGTTTGCCGGTTTGACTCACAGGGTTTGCGTTCATTGCTGGGACTTAAACCCACACTTGTTTTGATTTCTTTCTGTAAAATTAGAAGCATTTGATGTAATGGCTTCACCTACCCACAGCTGGTAAGCAAGAATAATGCTCGATCCCGCATAGCTTGCACACAATGTAGACAATAATTAGGGATGCTATCTTTAGATGTTAGGATAAGCTGTTTTTCAGAATGGCAGGGATGTTTTTAATTTTTTTCCAAAAGTGGGGCTTATTAGTGCATATACACAAAAATACTAAAAAAAACTTAAGAAAATAGAGTAAATTAGTGAGTGCTTTAGCCAGCTTTAAAAGCCTGCAAGAAATAAACCGACTGAGTTTAGATCTGCTATTTGGACAAAATGCATAAAATCTTTATGTTTGCCATAGTTTTCACTTCTGCCATATGATTAAAGAACTTCAGGCGGAAGATTGCAGGGGCTAGGTTGCCGTAGAATGCCGGATGCATTGCACAGCCAGGACTCCGCCTTGGTGGAGGCTGGGGAAAGGGTGACACAGCTAAAGCAGACCTTTAGTCCCCAAGTCAGCAAAGCCAACACTTACAAACTTACAAACAATTCATTATGTGCTTGTGCATGATGCGGGGGTGATGGCATGCACTTGCCATGATGCACACATGGAGCTCAGAAAACAACTTTGTTTACAGGGTTCTGGGCCTTGAACTCTGGTTGCTAAGCTTGTGCAACAAGCACCTTTGCCCACTGAGCCATAGAGCTCCTAAAGCTCACCCTCTTTCCCTTTCTCTCCTCCTCCTTTTCCACTTCTTCCCCTTTTGTATATGAAGTGTGTGTGTGTGTGTGTGTATGTGTATGTGTGTGTGTGTGTGTGTGTGTGTTCCAAACTCTCAAATACACTGACTCTGGAACTCACTGTTTTGGCTAGTCTAGACAGCTGGCTCCTGAGAGTCTCTCTGTGTCCCAAAGGCTTGGACAGAGACTGCCACATCTACCCAGATTTCACCTGAGTGCTGTGGATCCAAACTTCAATCCTCACCTGTACAGCCAGCTCACAACCAGCAGTGAACCCTCTCCCCAGCCTCCAGGCTTCTGTACTTCAGGTAATAGTGGCATAAGATCTAGTGACAGATGATCCATGATGATGAAGGAACCCAGCTCGCTGTGCAAAGGAGTTGAAGTTACTTCTTTCATTAAACAAAACTGAAAAATAGCAAGTAGCTTTTCAAAAACAGTACTATGTACTTAAGGTACTTTAATGTTGCATGTGAGTGTCCGTGCATGTGTGTGGCGGTAGGAAGACAATCTGAAGTGTTACTTCTCAGACATAGTCCATTATTTTTTTTTGTTTTGAGACCAGGTCTCTCATAGCCCTGGAATTTACCAAATAATTAACTGGGCTGCCCAGGGAGCTCCAAGGACCCACCCATGTTGATTTTGTCTCAGTACTCTGGGCTTACAAGTGTGCGCCAGCAGCCTGGAGTTTTAGTGTTTTTGTTTGGTTTGGTTTTTCCCACTGCCTAGCAGGAACTCAAACTCAACTCCTGCTTACCAGGCAAGCCCTGTACCAAAGGAGCGATCCTGGCCTCGGCTGAGATTCCCTCCCCACACATCCCAAACTCACAGAGACTGGCCAAAGTAAAACTGTCCAGTGCTGCATGGACTTGCCCTCCACAGCCGAAAGGAAACGTTGTCATTTAGTGAGAGGTGTAAATTGCGCCCACACTGTGCCGTGGTGGTTTGTTTTTGTGCAGCCACACTCTGGAGAGCCCTGGCAGGCCTGCTTTCCTTGCTTTTCCCGCTAATTAGTCTCTCTCCCGAACTCCTCTTAGCTCTCTCTGTTCAGCTGCTGGGGAGGGGGGAGGACGGCATTCAAGTGTGATTTCGTGGCCACCTTTTGACTTTTGGACAGTCTACCTGCTGCCTCCACAGGGAATGCTCAGAAGCAGGAAGGAAGGATGCTCCCAATCACACCTTGGGCAGCAGAAACTGCCCAAGAGGAGGGCCGTACCCAGGCATTCACAGGGTTACACAGGAAAGCCCTTGAATGTGAGGTAGGAGAGGGGGTTAGGAAAACAAGAAGGACAAAAACAAGTTGACATTGTAAAGTGGCAGACAGGAAAGAATTATATTAATGAGCAAGTAAAATAACCTTTTCATGGCAGCTAGTGGAGCTAGTGCAGGTCCTCTCAGGGCAGGAATGTCAAAAGAATCCACTGTGTAGAATGCCACCAACGGGGCCCCCTCTAGAACCTGGCATTGTGATGGATGACAAAGTGTGTCATAAAGCCAAGAGGGAACCTAAACTAATTCGGCTGACTTAGGTTCACTGGGGAGGAGGCTGTAGCAGGGACCTCCTGGTTAGTGGGGCTCAAAGGGATGCTGAAGAGACTGGGGGGCAGTCAAAAGGGGACAGGCAGGGCTTGGGAAGGGAGGAAGTGAGCATGAGAAAGGCTGGTTTCTCAAGCACCCATTCATTTCCACACCTAAGGGCTCACAGCACAGAGGATAAGAGCGCAAACACGCTCTCTTTAAGGACTCACCTCTCTAGACTGCTCTCCGCATTCTGTTGGCCACGTATCTAAGGCAGAAAACTCACAGGACCGACACACCTATGGAGGGAACACGGCCTCAACAAGGGAGGAGGGGAGAGGACATGGTCTTCTCCTAACCACAGCTGCTCTCCAGCTGCAGACCCGTCAGCAACATAATATTCTGCTTTATGAAGGAAGAACAAAAAAGCTATGACGGGGTCAAATCTACTTAATTGCTCACTCTGCTGCCTAAGACATGATTTTGTTTTGTCAGTTTCTCTTTTAGCATCTTCATGTCTACGGAAAAGGCAGAGGGCACACCTAGATGGACCTTTACCCATCACAATAATAATACTTCCTGGCTAGGTGTCTAGACATAGGCATGTGAGACTATGCAAAGAACAAAGTATGACAGAAACCCCTTTTCCTCCCCTCTGCCACTTAAAACATGTTTATACATTCCTGGGAGAACTATCCTCATGCCTTTGAACACAATGTGATAAGAGGTGATTTCTGGAGCTGTTGCAACTGTGAGTGCAACTGACTCAAAACAAGCAAAGATGGGAGATGGGTACCCAGATCCCTGGAAAATTCTTGGGAGATGCTCAATTTCAGAAGTTCTGGCCACACAATAGGATTCATTACCCTATCATTTAAGCTTCTCTGAGTATGAGCTGTTGCTGGGAATACCATGGTGGACTCAGGGGATATGGTGGAGTCAGAGAGAGGATACCACAATTAACTCTTTTAAAAAGACCAAAGGAAACCATAGTGGCTGGAACTCTATTGTCGACAGAATAGAAGAGCCATATTGGGAGGGCACAGCAGAAGTGGGGATGTGTGTTGTCATGGTTACATATGCAACAACATCAACTTACTGTCTCTAATTTCATCTAATAACACAGGCCCCAGGCTGGCTGAATACCATGAGCTTACATTTTGGACCCCTCTCCTCCTGACTTCATAAAGCAGAGACCCTGGGGCTCACTGCAGCTTCTTGCCCTACTAGAAGGTGCCAGCATTTGCTATAAACCCCACTCTCCTGAAAGTGATGAACAGCCCAATGATGTGTACCTGTTCGATGTGTTTCCAAGCCAGAGCTTCTGGGAGGTTCAAGTGTTTATTTTCTTTTACTAAGTGACATCTGGCTGGGTTTCCCTTAGCAGCTCTGATGTCCTATGCAGCAATATTGACCATGTGTAGCCAAACACATATAGCCAGGGCCAGCTGAGGCCCCATGCAGCTATATACATACACACACATATGTATGTATGTATGTATGTATGTATGTATATATATACCTTCAGGACTACTGGCCTGTGTTGAAGTTGCAGCCTCAGGGCCTTCTCTATGGGACTGGCCTTCATGGGAAGGGGACAAATAGAACACTGGGGCCCTGTCTGAAGGTGTTCCCGGAGTACCAGGGCATAGACAGGTTTTAGGATAAACGGGAACATGTGCCATCTCTGAGCTTCCCTTTTTAGCTGGAGTTTCCGAGGTCCATTCCATTCTGGCTTTCAGAGGTGGTTTGAGTTTGGGGATCTCAGCCACCCCACATTTCTGGGGAGATAAACTGAGCTCAGCTCAAAGGGAAGTCTGGGGCTCAATGACCCTGTGAATTTCTATAGCTCATCTTCGCCCTGCGAGGAAGCAGCAGGCAGCATGGGCGACTCCCTCCTTTCCCTTTGGACCTTACACTTGGTGTATAGTTCCCTTTGTGGTCAAGGCTGGAATGAACTCATCTTTCCTCCTTCCCTACTAGACCACAAGTTCAGAGTTCTGTGTCTAAAACTCGAGTTCCCGGAGGCCCAAATGCAACATTCTGCTGACGGAGTGAGTGGTTTCAAGTGGTATGGAAGATAGGATGAAGCTAAGCAACAAGTTTTCCCCAGATCCTGAAGATCCACATTATCCTATGCAGGTTGTGCTGGATAAAGACAGCTAGTGTTTCTAATATCATCTCAGTAACAACAACAACAACAATGATCAGAATACCACTAGAAAGTCCCCTACTCCTGGTAGTGTCTTCTTATCCATCCCTCCAGGCCAGGGAAAGCTCCAGACCTTGGCTAGAACACTCAGCTCTGTGCTCAGTCAGCAAACAGCCTCTCCAACCTGCAGTCCATCTTTCCCAGCCTGCTCTGATCCCTTCCACCTACCACCGCAAAACACCGGGTGCCAAGAACACCCATTTCTGGGGGATCCCTAGAGATTGCTACATGACAAAGTGCAGCCATGGCCCCATGAACACACTTCATTCAATTACATCTTTATTTCTAGCTACCCAGTTAGTCCCAAGACTGAGACCCAGGGGGAAGAAAAACACAAAAAACCCTTCCTTTCCCAGCTTGTCCCATCATTTTGATGGACAACATTAAATGCTAATAGAAAAACATCTTCTCTCTACTAAAACAAATGCTGACAGGGAGAGGGATGTAGAAAGGCAGCCATATGGCAACTACGATTCCTGTGCCCGGCCACGTTCACAGCTGCACGTCTTCGGCAGACAGAGGTGACACCGAGAAGCTCACAGAGCAGCATTTAATAAATCAGACAGAGCTGGCACCATCGGACACTCCTAGCTTGTAGCAGAATCACAGCATTTTCTCATTTGCAGACAGGAAGGTGTTTTAGCGGAAAGTGGTTGGATGCCTGTTCAGAGGCTTCAAGTGTCCCTCGCTGTCCCTGGTGTCTTCACTATGCCACCCCATCAGTCTCTCTTCCCCTCATGTTTGCACAGCGCTTCTTGTGTCTCTGCCCTCCGAGACTCCTCTGTCACCTTCCACACTGGCTGCTTTGGCCTCTGGCTGGAGAGCTGTGGTACACTTTCCCTGGGAGGCCAGACTAGGAGGAGATGGGCCTGGGGCGCACCTCTGCTCTTCTGTGAGAGCCTCCCTTGTGACCTCCTCCAAGTCTGCAGCCTCCTGGCCATCAGTCAGTTGAGTGATCCCCTTTCCCAGCGTGGTTACATCCGCTGAAGGTGGCTGGGGTAATGGAGGATGCGGAAAGCAGGAGTATTGGTTCTTGCTGCTCAGCTGTGTTGGGGAGCTGACAGCCGGCTTCCTGGCATCCTCGGGTACTGTCAACGCCTCAGCAGCTGTGCAGCCTTCATCTCGCTCCTGCTTCTGAGTCTCCCCTGAAAACAGACAAGGGACAGCATCAACTCTCTAGCAGCAGCTTGGCCTTATCTTCTGCTCTTGTCAACTCCTGCCCAGCTACCTGCCCGTGACCTTGAAGAACCAATAGTTCTTTCCTCTTTTCTCTTCCAGGCAGGTCACTGGAGCCCAGGTGGATGAAGGACTCATGTTCAGAAGCCAAGCAAGCACCTTCCTTAAACCTCTGCTTTATAGCCAAGGGACCTCCTATGTCCGTGGAAGACTAAGTCTGAGGACAAAGGCTGTCCTTGGGAAGCTGAGGAAATACCTGGGCCTGTTAGTGACAGAGATTTCAGCTGCCTTCTGAATATAACTTGGGGAGATTTAGTGTCATCCCCACCGTCCTTCTCCGTCAGCACCTCATTGTCTGAGGGGAAGACACCATGTTTGCCCAGCTTTAGATAAAGACTATGTGCAAACAGCTTCTAGCTCCCTCCCTAAGCACCAGACTCTCGGCCTTAAACACCTCAACCATCAGAAATTCTAGAGGTGCAGCAAGCAGGAGGCAGAAGACAGGGATGAGCACAAGTGCTGTCACCTTGTCTCCATTTCCCTCCTCATTTGCTGTATGGTCACAACTTGTCTGGCCTCAGTTTCTCAGATAAATGAAAGGGAGGATTCTAATGTCCATCCCTGGCCTAATAAATAAGTCAGCATCATGTGACCAGGGAAGAGCAAACAGCTCTTAGTACCAACACGTGCATATTTGGTATGATGCGGTGAGTTTCCCACAAGTCAGTGTGTCCTGGCACCTCAGGAACAGCAGTGCTGAAGGAGAGGGAAGAGCCAAAGCTGGGTGAGTCTAGCATGAGCATAGGCCTTGGTGCAAGAATGAAGGCCCCGGGAACGCTTCAGGGTACTCCTGACTGGAACAGCATACACTATGTATAGTCAGGCCCGCCGTGAGACAAGTACAGAAATGTTCTTGGGCTGACAGCTGGTGGGTGGAGCTAGACTGTGGAAGATTGGCAGGAGGCAGAACACACAGTCCTTCCATTTCCCTATGTTACATCTTTTGAGGGAGCCTTGCTGCTTCCAGGTTAGTTCTGACACTGTTCCCTTTCTTTGCAAGGTCCCACTGGTCAGCTCCTAATGACCCGCTGACTCAGTTTCCAAGGTTGGCTCATGCACATGTATCTTTCCAGCCATGTAACATTCCTGTGATAGGTTTATTGCCAACTTGTCTGTCTGAAGGGATGTTTAGGACTTCGGAGATACACCCGTGAGTTTGGGGGCTCTTTTCTGAGAGGACTGATGTGTGGGATAGTGACTGGAAAGACCTGAATGGAATGTAGGAGGCACCTTCCAGCTGGCAGCCCAGATAAGAAACAGAATCCGAGGAAGGCAGCATGGTGGGGATGCACCTTACATCGGCTGAGAGCAGGCTTTCCAGCACAGAATCAATACCAGCAGCTCTCTGGAATCTTCCAAGCATTTCAGCTCCAGGGACTACTGAGGCATCCTGCTTTCTACACCGAGAACCTGGTCCTCTGCCTGTCTGCTGTAGGCCTACAAGTCCTATTAGTCTGTAGTAAAGGCTATCCAATCGTCCCTTTATTGTTTATACATGAACTTTGTCTTGGTTATGCTCCTCTAGGAAGCCCCACCTAACACAAGACCCCTTAGGCCTCTGCAGAAACCATGCCATTCCCTCCAGCTCTAGAGTGCTGACTGGCTAGGACTTACTGGGTGCCCCTTTCCACTAGGAGCTGCTCCACAGACATGGCATGGTTTATCTTATTGTCAAACTTTGGTCCACGAGACAGGGAGTCTCCACTGACTTGTCAACAGTGCTGGACATCATCTGAACATCCAAGAATATTCTAAAAACAGAATTTAACTTTTACTTTTGAGTAGAAATATAACATATGTGGGAAGAACTGGAGAGGCCTGCCATTATTGTAACAAACACCGAGATAATCGACTTACATAAAGAAAGAGGCACTGCATGTGTTGGGGTGAGGGTGTTAGTGGGGGTTGAACCTAGGGCCCGCACAAGCTAGGCAATCTCTCGACCACTGAGCCACATCCCTAGCCCTTCGATTTTGACTCAGTTTTAGGAGCACTAGCCCATAATAAGCTGTTTGTTGCTTTGTGCCAGGTAGCATGTTGTGGTAGAAGGCACAAGGGTGAAACCAACAAGCTCACCTGAGACCAGAAAGGAAAAGAAAAAATAATGAGGAGGCTTGGTCCCAGTAGCCTCTTCAAGGGTGCATCCAGGCCCCTGATAGCCTTGCTAAGGCCCTACTTCATCATGTCCCAGTTCCACTGCTTCCCTGTCCCAGTGTTGATTAATGTCCTAGGTCTGTTGCCAGCCCCTCCCTTGTGAGGTCTGTAGCGCTCAGATCCTACCTTCTCCATCCAGTCTCCCTCTGTCTCCTCTGTGGCATGTGATTCCACCAGCCACAGCCTCCTCCCTAGCTGGCTCTGCCAGTGGTTTCTGGAATAGCAGGTTTTTTTCCTTCTGTTTCCAGTCCACTGCTGGGTGTACACAGATTACTGTCTTGTTTTGTGGCTTGTAATAAATGACCACCCACTTAGTGACTTTAAAATGCACCCACCGATTTTTTTTAACACCTCGGTCAGTCTCCCTGGGCAGAGCAGGAGCACAGTCCCTGGGTGACTCTAGGGCACAATCCATTTCCCACTTTCCTCAGATTTTGGTGGCTTCTTGGTTGGTGGCAGAATTCTTCCAGTGCCTGTCTCCACAGCCACATCACCCAGCCTATCGATGTGGGCCATGCTTCTCTCTTGCCTCTATCTTGTAAAATGATCCATTTAGCTGTCCAAGCCAGGATCATCTTCTCACCTCACTCCCATAGATAAGTCCCATCTGCAAAGTGCTTTCACCACGGGAGATAAGGCTGAGTGGGTCCATTGGGATGCGCCCCCACTGAAAACATCGTTCAGCCCTCTCCATACATAGACCGCCCTCGTTTCCTTTGTTGACCTGTTGTCTGCTCCTGGCTCTCTGAGGATACCTTCCTGTGTATCTATCCTGTTTCCTTGTCCTTCATCCCATTCCGTTACTGGCACTCGAACTCCTGTCCACGATGACATCCCTTAGGCCTGCTCATCATGCTTCTCATAGGAGATGTAGACTCATGAGTCTAGTGTCCAGTTGGAACTACTCCCACCCCACCCCTACCACCTCCCTGGAGAATCTGCTGTTACATTCTAGAAATGGCTCACTCCCCCCCACGTCTCCTCCCATTAGCTATCTCAGTACTGCTTTGTGTCACATGGACTTCAGACTTCAAAGCCAGAAGAGTGTCCTTCCTCATCTTTTTCACCATTTGTGAAATGTAAAGTCCCAGTGTTGTCCTTCAGCAGTGCAGATGTGTCTCTCCAGATTCATGGGTTGAAGCCCTCTTCCATACCCCCGGTTCAGAAGGGGGCATTTGGAGGTGAGACTTTGGGAGAGGTTTAGGTGCATCATGGATATGGATCACTTACCATGGATTCAGTGCCCGCATAGGAAGAGGAGATCTGAGCCTTCTCTTTTTCCAGCGTGTGAGCACACAGCCAAGAGGGAAGAGAGCCCTCACCAGACACAGAGTAGACCGACACCTTGACCCTCCCAGCCCTCAAAACTATACTCACTACACAATGTAGCCAACTGCTTGGCTCTGTTCTGCAAACCCATTTGACTGAGACTCAGGGAAATGTATCTGGTAGTTCTCACTCTCTTCCTTCCACGGCATCAGTCATGGCTTGGCTGTCTAAAGCCTCTCTGCACCAGCCTCTCTGGTCTGTGTCCTGTTGGTTCAGGGGGAGGTGTCCCTTGCATCTCAACAAACAGGTAAGTGACCCAGGAAACAAGGGCACCCAGCCCTGGATTTCAGACAGGTGACAAGTGTGTTAACTGTGTAAGAGGACAAAACACAAATTTGAGAGGATTCCTTATGCAAGTTAGATGTATTGCTATGTATTTTAAAGTACAAACCTATGCAGTTGGATATGTAAGGTGAACTATAACCTGAAAAGTGGGTATAATCTGAAAAGGTTGAGTTAAAAATGCAGCTTAGAATTTCCACAACATGTGATAATTTATTCCATCTATGATCCATTTTAACACAATGCATGAAATGTACTGATGAATATGAGTGGAAAGGGGTTTTGAATATATCTATTTAATTAAATAAATACTCATTTGGGGGTGCATTTAGTTACCTAGCATACATTTAAAGGTTTAATAAACTTTGAAATAGCTGTAAGGTTGCAGAATTTATTTGTAGATTCCAAAACAATTGGTAGAGAGGCTTTTGAATGTCCCTGACACCTAAAGCATGGCTAGTGTCTGAGGTGGTGATTATACCAACTGCTCTGATTTGGTCTTTATGCACTATATCCATGTGTAACATGTCACATGGCATTCCGTAAGTGCAGCCATTACATGTCAGCTAAAATATTTTTAAAATGTCTGATCCCTGGTTAGAACAGAACTGATGAACCCCAGAAGAGGCTAAACTGAATTAGGTTTTCTACAAGGCTTCGGTGATACCGCCGAAGAGAAGAGAATGGCTTGCACAGAGGAAGTGATGCTGTGGGTGGCAAACACACTAGAGCCAATGGGAGGAGACATGGGCTTCACCTGAGCAAGGCGAGCATTGCCTCTTGTCCCCAAACCTCTTCCGCCTAGTTCTCCTGATCCAAATTTGATTTTTCACATTAAAAGGAGTCATCTCATTTTCGTCAGCCTTTTAGATACCACAGAGGAATCCTAGGGACAGGTTCTTGACCAATTTTTTCCCTCTCATTTTCAAGTCTGTATTCAGTCATGGACACCTTGTGCTATTCTTCCTCACAGTCTTATCCTGGAAAATGAGCCCAGCACTTGTCCTTACAGTGAAATGCATGACCACATATACGAGTAAAGCAAGCACTGAATTGGGGAAAAAAATTCGCCTGTTGTGATCTGTTCAGCCAAGATGACAGGGTGTGCAGTTCCTAATGGGGTCATGCTCCAATCCCCACTGCCAAGCCAGGGGCCTCCCCACAGCTTTGCCATTCTGACTGGGTCTAGGGACTCGCACCTGGGAGCTTGTTAGCGCTACAGGGTCTCAGGCTCCACCCCTCAGAATGCATACTTTCACAAGGCCTCAGGTGATGGTGGTTCCCATTAGAGTGACATACAAATAAATCTCTCTGTCTTCCTCCACGTGGAAACCCTCCAAAGGCGGCTGAGTCTGGGGAGCACAGCCCAAGTTTGCAACCTAGTGTTTATTCATTTATGATGTAACACCCACTTCTCCTTGTATCTGACATCCCAGCTCCTCTCCTTCTACCCCTCCATTCAGCTATATCAGTCCCTTCGGTACTGCATCTTCCCCAGGGCCTTTGCTCATTCCCCTTCTCCCTGGAGCTCTCATTCCCTTCTCTGTCCAAAGGGAGCATTTGGGGGACGGCCCAGCCCCCACCTCCTCCATGAAGATTAAATCTGGCCACAAGCCCTATTCCCAGTGACAGGTTTCCCACAAGGCGGTCTGGACCTCCTAAAACTTAGAGGCTTTTTCCCCCCACCTCAAGTTGTTACTATCTTAAGTACAAAGTCTTGCCTGATTAATTTTTTAACTTCGCCAATGTTCTACGGCAGAGACTCAATAAATATCTTACTAAGTGCTTGAATATATGGACTTATACATGCATTCATGAAAAAGGGAATCTATTAGCATACATCCTAAACACCATGCATCACTTTATGAAAGCAACTTGAATTTATAGTATTCATTTTAGGGTAGATGTACCCTAAAACTTCTCGATGAGGTTCTTTCTCAAAAGAGATAGAGATGCCTAACTCCGACAAATATTTAGCTACATCCAAGGCAGCTCAGGGAAGCAATTACATCAATTTCAAACTAACAAATGAAAACCCTTCCAGTGGCTGTAGAGGGGCACGAGAAACACTGAGTCAAAACGGATCCTGCTCCCAGCAGAGTAGGGGAGAGTTACTCAAAAGGAGCGAATTATGGTGTTTCCCCCAGCCACATTTCTCGCCAGTGTGAGGTGAATAAATGCCTTCTGGAAATGACTCTCATGAAATTACTTCTCCTGAGACAGTTAATAGTATATTCTGGTGCCCCCAAAAAATTAATTAACCTTCCTCAGAACAGCCTCACCCCTAAACCACTGGCGGTGTGTTTTTACTGTGGGTCAGCTGAGACCTTTGCCACCCTCATTTACATCTAAGGCAAGTTGGTCTAAATTATGCCAGGGCCTTTTGGTTGCTGGTGCTTCGCCTTGTGCTATTTCTTTATATGATATTCCAGTCCTGTCTAGATGTGTGAAACTTGTCACCATCTATCCTCCCCCCCACACTGCTTCTCCACCTCTTCTTCCTTCTCCTTCTCTCCCCCTCCTTCTTTAATGAAAAGCCTTTGAGGCTACCAGGGAAACATTTTTATTTTAAACTTTTGCTCAGGGTATGAGGAACATAGTCCCCCTGTTATCACCATAGGCTTAGTGCAGCCAGAGGAAGGGGATAATGGACCCCCAAAGAGAGTGATGGATACCAGAAGGAGATGGTGGACCCCTGAAAAGGATGAGGGATTCTAGCTGTGGTCCTGCTGTGTGCTCCAGTTTACTTTGCTGGACAGTACTAGAACAGTATAAATATGAGTTCTGGAAATTGTGGGTATGGCAGGGTTTACCAATACCCCCTTTCCCTTGTGTCTATCTAGAAGGCATCCAAACAGCACGCTTAAGTCAATCACCAATACACACAGAAAACTGCTGAAACATGTGACAGCTGCCATGCCTGCATTAGGACCTTTGATTCTTTGCTATGGGAACTAAATCTCTTTGAATGCTAAGACTCGGGGCGTTAACTCTTAAGCCAGCCATGAGAAGCTTCACTTTTACTTTAATTACAGACTCACAGCACTGACATTTCCATAAAAGACTTATGAATTAGGCAACATTGGAAAATATTATTGCAAATAATAGTAATTATTCTGGGCTGCTGTCACAAACAGAATTAATATCATTAATACTTATTAGTCACAATGCACACATCAATAAGGATGAGGCAAATGCTTCAGGAGAGAGTGGGAAGAAAAATACTGTTTCTTTTTCTCTAAAAGATGAAGAAGAAATAGTGTAGAAAAGATTGTTAGTCCCCTAAAAATGTGTCCCCCGCTCATGGGCCCAAAGGGGACATTTGTCATCTTTTGCTGGCTGGCTGGCTGGGCTTTGTTGTCCTCCTGCATGTGGCAGCTTTCAGATGGAATTAATCAGGCCACAGCAGTGACGAGGCCATTGGGACACTGACAGCCTCTCAGAGAACATGTCCTTGTTCCCACCCAGAGCTGGCTCAGGACAGGCAGGAACAATGCGCACTGATGAAGGGACTCTGGAAGCTATCATTTCGAATCAGTCCCTCACTCATGCTGCCCTTGTGAAGATCAAGACAGCGAGAGCTCCTTTCAGCGCGGCAGGCAGGCCTGGGCCACCCAGAACAGTCAGAGGCTTCGGCACTCCAGGAGGACACAGGCTGCCAGCAAGCCATGACCACTAGCCACAATACAAGGCCCCATGCGCTGGAGGCCAGTATTACAAGCAGTGCAAGCTGGAGGCTGCAATGACCCAGTTTTGCTTTCTGGTCAATGTGGATTCACCAGGTAAGAGGCTGTATCTAGGGATTCTCCCATAGGTACCTGAAAATGTTTCTTTTGAAAACCTAGAAATGTCTTCTGTTATTACTGCTCTGGCCCTGTGGTGAGCAACCTGAAGAGTTAGAAGATGCTGGGTGAACCTTGCTGGCCCAGCTCTGGTGGGCAGAACCACCTGTCTGCCCCCATGAGTCTTACATCATCCCACTAATGCTCTAAGCTCTAAGTTGTGAACTGGCTGGTTTCACAGCGCAAGCTAATAATAGAGCCAGTCATTTCGTCTAGCTAAAGGGTTGTCCAATCATCAGGGGAGGAGGGTGGGCTAGATCACACTGTGGAGCTGAGGCATTAAAGTCAAGACCACTAAGGGTAACTTGGAAACTGAGCAGGGTGAAAACGGAATGGGAAGGTATCACCATGGGTTGGTCCAACAGCTGATGGATGAAGATGGGAACTGAGCAGGGATGGGTTGGAAGGTGGGGAGTTCTGGAGATGAGCCTCCAAGGACACAGTGAGGGACCAGACTGAGCCAAGCCACAAGTGGGAGGCTGGTCCAAGAAACCCTGCAGAAAGACTTTGCTACAGGTCACACGTGGATGGGGAAGAGATACTGACAGGAGTTGATGAGTAACCACACACACACACACACACACACACACATACACACACACACACAAGGGGAAGCAGGAAGAGTTGCTGATGCCATACAAGAAGCCCACAGACTGCTAGGGAAGTGTAGGCTCTGAGTGAGAACTAAGTGATTGTAGCTGCAGACAGAAGTGCATGTGTGTGTGTGTGTGTATGAGAGAGAGAGAGAGAGAGAGAGAGAGAGAGAGAGAGAGAGAGAGAGAATGTTTAGGTATGGGGTGAGAATGTCTTCATGGAGTCCCACAGTAGCTGCAGTATGAGGTACTTGCTTGCTGGCACTGACACACGCCCTGTAGAGGGTACAGACAAGGAAGAGAGAGCAGACTTGAGAGGCACTTACCATCCCCAGTGCTCTCCTTGTTCTCAGTGGGCTGTTCCACAAACTTCAACAGTGGGGACCTTGACCTCTGTATGGTGGGAAGAGTCGGGTCACTGAACAGTATGGTGTCCTTGCCCCCTATGAAGGAGATGGGAAAGTTGATTTGTCAGCCACTGGTTTAGCTGGGTAACATTTACAACTTGTAAGAGTACTGTAAAATCACTGGGGAAGAGTCTCAATGAGGGGCTGCCTTGATCAGGTTGGCCTCTGAGGTGTTATTTTGCCTACACTGACTGAGGTGAGAAAACCAGCCCACTGTGGGTGGTATTCATTCCCTAGTCAGGGCCTTTTGGACGGGAGAAAAGAAAATGAGCTGAGCATAAGCGTCTACACAGTCTCTCTGACCTTAACTGGGGTGTGGTTAGATGCTTCAGGTTCTTGCCATCTTGGCTTCCCCACAGTCTGGAGTTGTAAGCTGAGTGCACCTTTTCTTGCCTAAGCTGCTTTCGTCAGGGTGTTTTTATCATAGCACCGGAAATGAAACTAAAATACCCCCACAAAATGAGCTAGCTACTGGGTTAGGAAACTCCTTCAGCTGGGGGCAGTACAAGTAACATAGTCTAGCGTGTGGATGGAGCACGGCTCCTCCATCTGTGATGGAAGACCTTGACTCACTCCCAAGGAGCTGCTCAGGACCAGCTGCCCTCAGTGTTACCAGTAAAGAAGTTTGTGTGGCTGTGCAGAAATGCCACACCAGCAGTGGCAGCAGCAGGGAGCTTGGGAGGGACACTGTATTAGCTGTGCTCTGGACAGAATCACCTGCTCACTGGGGGACAGCAAGGGTGTCACTTTAATGCTCTAAACCTCAACATGGATGATTGTGAAGAAAAAAATGGAATGGTTAGGAAGGGGCGCCGGGTGTTTAGAGAGCATTCAGCAAACACCGCGTGCTGAAATCATCGGCACTGGCTCCCACACACCTGACATCTGTCCCAAGCGCAACTGGTCATGTCAACTATTTTAACTGTCACAAGGCAGGTGGTTATCCTACCTGTATTCCCACTTGGGAACTACACTCAGCTTAACTTTACCTCCTGGTAGCGTGAGTTAGTATGAGGATAGAGAGGTTAGGAGTGGATGAGGGGCACGGGAAAAGCACCACATTCCCACGGCAGAAGGCAGAGCAGGCCACCAAGATGAGCAGCAGGGAGAACAGCTTCAGACATGAGCATGACAGACAGACACGCTGGCACCAAATGCATGAACAAGCAGTGTTGCCACTCTGAGGTCACAAGAGACGTAGGCCTGCTCTGATGCCAAGTCTTGGCTTGCAAGGCTTAAGGGTTCTCTGGGTGGAAATCACTGGGCCCAAAACAAAAGCTCCAGCTTACGAGTCTAGCTGGGGCTCCAGTCTGGCTTAGGGAAGATTTTCACTGACACTTCATGATTTTACTTGGTTTCCCATTCATCAGAGCCCAGAAGGCCACTTGGGTAAAGATAGATGTCTACACCTCCTTTGGAGAACCAGAAGAAGGCAAGGACATTTCACCAGTGTGTTCCTTGGTCCCTCTGCTTTAGAAAGCTGTCTTATTGACTTGATTAACTTGTGTGAGAGAGTTCTCCACACAGTAGGCGCTTACTAAATGCCTGATAAGGACTGTGTCACTAACTGAAGTATCTCATGGATCCTGGAGCTTGGCACACTTGGCACTTGCTGCTATCTGGGGCAAATGGCAAGTGATTGGTTCCATAGCCTTTGGGTTCTCTGTCTCCTGAGTGTCAGGTGAGCTGAGAAACTGCTTGGAGCTGACCCTGAGGTTCTGTTCTGCCAGGCACTTCCCCTGTCTCTGGTGGAATAAATCTAGAAACTTCAGTGTTACCATTTGGAAAGGTTTTCCAAAGAGCACTGTGGATTAATGCTTCAGGATGACATTGGAAGCCCTCAGAATGACCTCCAAGCTGGCCCTCTGCTAGAGCACAATCTGGAAATGCCTTCATGGATCCTAGGTTACTGGCTTTAGGAACCATAACAGGCAATAGGAGCTTCACAGTAGACTCCTTTCCCTTATCTCTACACAGCAACACAGTACCCGTCTCCAGGTCAAGGTCAATACTGCATTTCATGCCCATTTGTTTCCAGCAGGAAAACTGTTACCCTCCTAGCCTTCTTGGGATGCTCCCTCCCCTCTTTATAAAACTAGTCTCTAACCCTGTGCCCTGGTGGCCAAAGAATCTAAAGCAGAGATATGAGTGTGAATCAGCAGTGATCAAGGCAGCCTGAGGGTTCCTCTCACAGGAATTCTTTAGGATGGAATGTCCCCTTGGCCCCCCAAAACCCTAGGATATCATTATTTTAAAGTGGCTACTCAAAAAACAAGAAACTTCTGCAAAAATCTGAGTGAAGGGAATGTAGAGAAGGCAAACAAGTCAGCCTTCACCTATGCCAGGCACAGTGGGATGAGAAGACACACCGCTGCATACGCTTGCCTGGAGATGGTGCTCCCATGTTAGCAACACGCCAAGGTCTGGTCCCTCTTGCCATGCTTGGGAAATTCAAAGCCTTTCTTGGAAGGCTCCTGGTTCAGTTGCCCTCCAAAGGTCTGCAGGCAGCTGTGGTCACCGAACTGTGCTCTAATGGACAGTCGGGTGGCCTAAACTTTCATCTGGCTTATACTTAGAGGAGAGGGTGTGTCTGGGAGGAAATTCTCCATGCTAGGTCAAAGGACCACTAATACAGAAGGCCACATAGGCTTTTCACTCCGCTGGCACCCAAGTGGCTGCAAGCTCTACTGAGTCCATATGGCACCAAAGTTCTCGTTCCTGCCTCCAAAAATGAGCCAAATACTTTCAACCCCCAGATTTTTTTTTCTTCCTCAGCCTGATGCCTGGAGTGGATACAGAATGAAGATTAAAAGCTCAAAAAAGCCAGATTATAGCATCTAACCAGATTGCTTTTTGGCTTTTGGCATTTCTGTGGATTGTGTCTGTGCTCCCCACACCCTCTGTGTGTGTGTATGTGTGTGTCTGCCTGTCTGTCTGTGTGTGTATGAGAGAGGGAGAGAGAGGAGGAGGGAGGGAGGGAGGGAGAGAGAGAGAGAGAGGCCTATGTGTCATAGTTGTTAAATGGGAATCAGAGGACAGTCTTGGATGTTGTCCTTGCCTTCCACCTCATTTGAGACTGGGTCATTTTGGCATTTGCTGTGTGCACCAGGCTGTCTGGTTACTGAGCTTCCAGAGATTCTGTTTCCTCACCTCATCTGGCTGTCAGAGCACTGGGATTACAGATGTGTGCTAAAATGCCTGGCTTTATGTGGGTTCTTGGGATTCAAACTTGGGTCCTCATGCTTGTGCAGCCAGCTTCCAGCACATAACATTTCTCTGTAGAATGTGAACACATCCAGAACAACACTCCTCAGAGCAACCTATATAGATCTGAGAAGACCTGAGGGAAGGATATCAGCGGGTGGGAGTAAAGGGATCAATCCCCGCTAGGGACCATGGCCTACAACACCTACCATCTGGCGTCCTTGAAGTAGCCCACTAGCTTTATCACTATCAAGGGACAGGCTAAACAGCTTGGAATAGTCTCATCTGTCTAGATGACTTCTCTCTATAGCCTGACATTTGTCAAATATGTTTACTCTTAAGCAAGATCACAAATTAGCTCCAAATCTACCAACCACTGTCAAAATCCCTCCAGTGGGGTTGGGGGATATAACTTATTGGTAGCAAGCTTGTCTAGCATGCATTTGCCCCTGGATTCAATTAACAGCATTAATGGAGATAGTGTGATAGTGAATGCCTGCAATGCTAACATTTAGAAAGTAGAGGGAAGGTGATCTGAAGTTCAGGGTCAGCCACAGCTACTTCAGCAAGTTCAGGGCCAAACTTGGCTCCATGAGACTATCTCATAAAATAAAACAAAATAAAACTAGATAGTATTGGTCAGGAGAGTGAAGAGGGGAAAAGAGAAGACTCACAAAGTCTTCTGCCTCATGAATTCTTTTCCACAGCCCACTAGAGTCTCAGAAGAGGTTTTTTCTGCCTTCTGAATTCCTCCTCTCTGGTCCAGAAACCAGTATCCACTTAACGTCACTTGCCTATGTATCTTGGCTCAGAACTGTGGTCATCCAGAACTCATAAAAGATGGCTGGTGAAACTTGAAACAAGCAAATCTAACGCCATCTTCTATGACCTATGTGTCATCTAACCCTTCCCTGTTTCCTGTTCTAAAATGAGTATATTGGACTCTCTCAGGAAAGAGGAAAGTGTTCTTCCATATGTCAGCTCTGACTGGAAGTTGGCCAATATGGAAGATGGCTGCCATATCAGCAAGGAAAAACACTGTGATAGATTTGCCATGTCTGTCACTGGTGTGAGAATGGGGTGCATAACACACACCAAGTATTTGTCATCCTGAATCTTCTTGCTCTTGACTGTTCTTCAGAGAGGGTATCAGACTCAACCCATCATCTCCCTAGTGCTTCTATCTTGGTCACTCATTCAGCACTAAGCCCTTAATGCTTTCTTTGATCTTCCCGCCACTGCTTGATGGAGATTCACCTTACTTCCTCAGGCAGACTACAGGTTCATCAGGGCGGGGCAGATTGCCTGGCATGATTGGTACTGTACTCACGAAGCTGAAGCTCAAAGTAGGTACCAGCCCAAGGATGAACTGATGTAAGTGGAGAAGACTTTGTTCATTCCCTTCAAGATGCTGGTAAACAAGACAATTCCCTGAAACCAATGGGACTCGGCACCTTTCACTGGGATTGAGCTGCTGCTTGGGGAGAGGACGAGAAAGAAGAACTGGAGGAGGCAGAGGAGGTGCGACAGGGAGAGAACACACTGCTTCTTGCTCGGCCGGCAGGAGGTTAGATGAAGACACAGAAGCAGGAGGAGAAGAGCTGTGACACACACAGGGAGTCAGGGAGTCACCCCACTCCCTGCTCTTTCTCTCCAGGACCGCAACCACCCCAAGACAAGGCTCCATCCACACACCCTTCCCTCATGCCCCAAAGCAAGGCTGTTGCAATGACAAAACTATACCCAAAGGGAAAAGTGCCACTCCCTGTCCTGTGCCCCCATTTGTATTTGTGTGGTGGCCAGAGACTAGAACCCCCATGCCTACAACATAAAACCCACTGAGGCTGGTCCTTCCAGCTAACTGTACACAAGTGCTTACTTTGTATGAATTAGGTTCTCTATTTCAATAAGTTATTCTACCTAGAAAGTTCTCAGAAAGGTGGACAGCAAATTTCTGCTATTCACATACATGGATGGTAGACTGTGTCCCCAATTTAGCCACAAGAAACCCCAAATATTTCAAAATGAACATACTCCCAAATCCAACTGAAACATTGTAGCTCAGGCCTTCGACAGCACAAAGAAGGAAAAAACAGTCATTATTGTAGAACAACCATTTGAAGTCCCACCTGACCAAACAAACACCAGCCATGGGAAAATTCCCAGCATTGATTCACCCATTCAGCTTCCATCTTTTTACATAAATCACCCAAATGAAGCAGTGAGAAATTCACTAACTCATTCTGAGAGGGGTGAAAAAAACCAAAGCTTCGGTACATGCACAAAAACAGCAATTTGACTGCACAAGTAAATGACAAATTTGTCTGTCTGTGTTGAAATTCATTGCAGTGAAAGACAGGCCTTCTCAGAAGATGAGGTTTGAACATCATCAAAAGCAGGAGGTGGAAAAGGACCATTCCAATCCCCAGGACAGCACTTGCCACTAATTAGCTATGTGAGGTCTGTTGACATCCAGTTCAAGGAATCTCTGCGAAAAATTCCAATTTATGAAGCACACTTGCGGGCAACCTAAGGCAGCGATTCAGATTTCCACCAAGGAAAACGTGATGCTGTCCACCTCCTCTCCTGTGGCAATTTTCATTTCTCATCCGTACAGGGATGCAGCCCACGGGAGCCGAGGGAAGAGACCGCTCCACACTGAAAGGGTAAGGCACTAAAAATACCCGGACAATGTTCCTTCCAGGGAACTAGGAGGCGGCAGAAAGTGATAAATATAAGTTTCCAAACAGCGTAAAGACAAGGCGGAGAACTGACGGGGTCTCCTGAGAGGGCTGTTTGACCGGGATAAACGGGATAAGTATAGCTCATTAGAGAGAATCACCACGGCTTCTCACACATTGGACAAACGAGGGGAGAAAAATCTCCTCGGGAAATTTTTGTTTTCAAGCTACATAAAATGGCCGGGAGGGGGAGAGGCAGGAGAAAGTGGCCGTGAAGTACATCTGGGTTGAAGAAATGGTTAGCGCTTCATTTTAAGTACTGGTGATTAAACCGAACAAATCTTTGTGTGGTTTTACGTTTCATTTTAGGACTGATGATTAAATTGCACAAAGCTCTGTAAGATCTGAGATTCGTTTTTTTAGGACTGGTGATTACACTGAACAAATCTTTGTGTAGTCTCCCATTTCTTTTAGGAGGGAAGGTTACATGGAACCAATCTTGATGACTATTGATAAGAAACGAAACAACTCATGGGCTGTCACAGAGGTTAGTGTGCATGTGTGCTCACACGTGCACGCGCACACACACACGATAGTTTGAGGAGTTAGGCTACCTAAACTCCAGTGTCCCACTAATGAGATTTTGAAGTTTTATTGTTTATTTCTGAATTTGTCCCTTCCACGGACCTGCCATCAGATGGCTTCTCAATTTGAAACATTTGTGGCTTGTTTCTCAGAAGTCTCCAAACCAAAGGGCCTCAAACAAGCAGAATCTTCTTGTAAATTGTGTAAGACTGTTCTTTTAAAAGTGAACAAAATCCTAAACCAGAAGAAAGCCAGCACGGTTCAGAGGTTCCACTTACCTGGGAGACTCCACAAACCAGAAACCTCCAGAGTTCTTAGTTTCTTCTCCAGCTCTGCCACTCGATTCCCTAGGATTCTGGAAGAGGCAGGGAAATATCAGGAGGAGACTGAGTCACCACCAGTTAAGTGTTTAGGCCTAGGTGTAGCTAATGGGGAGGTCAATAGGGCAAGCGGGCACACATGTGCACATGATACAGTCTGTTGGAAGTTCATGTGAAAGCTGAAAATAAAGTGAAACACACACACACACACACACACACGCACACACACTATTCGACTGAGTTCTGTTCCACAAGGCAATCCCCTGGAAGTTGGACAAATATTTTATCACTGCCCAAAACATTGTGAGGAATTTCCATATGGCAATCGTTCATTGCTAAAGATGACAACTCATTTTGAACACCCTTAGCTGCAGCAGAACCTCATTCTGTGAGGGTAGGTTTGATTTTGAACCAGCAGGTATGATAGAGGGGCACACCTGAAAATGCTTCTTCTGAGGCAATAAAGTAATAAGATTGGCTTTCACAGACCCACACTAGGTCTCATTGATGCCCATGCCCTAGATATCAAGAACCATGTCTGATACAGTGTAGGTAGCTAATAAATGTGTGTAATTAAACACAAGCTTTTTCTTTTGTCGCTATCTGTAACTGTCTATGAAAAGGGTGAATAATAAGAATTTCAAAAGAGCTTTCAGCGGGACTATGTGATGACTCTGCAGGCAAAGACATCTGCCAGCAAGCTTGGCAATCTAAGTTTGATCCCCAGGACCCACACAGTGGAAGGAGAGCCAACTCTTGCTAGTTTTTCTCTGACCTCCATACACCAGACATAGTACATGTATACCCCACCCCCAAGACACATAAGTAAACAAATCTTAAAAAGAATTTAAAAAATAATTTACAGTGATTTGGGAATCACTAGGATAATGAGGTTGTTTTCCAAATGACCATTCACTGGGACAGCTCAGTTCTGAAATGTGCACTAGAAAAGGTCAGACTGTGGGCTTGGAAGGCAGGCTTTGTGCGCGCGCATAGATAAACATCCGGTCATTCACTCCAGGCATTAAACATAGCTGGGACATGACTGACAGCCATGTAAAACCTTGCTTTCCAGTGGTCTGGAATTGGAAACCAGTCTTTATTTTCATTTGGGGGATTTTCTTGGCACCGCTGTGCTGAGATGACATGAAAATCTCCTTAATAGCGAATTCTCGATTCCTTTCAGTGGGGAAAAATTAGAGCAGCTGAATTATTCTCCTACGTCTCTTTCTGTTCCAGAGATAGCTGCTCACACCCACATACATTCAGGGCCATGAATATGCATATGGCTGCTCATACATACAGTCCATCCTGATTTTACCTGAATCGACCTGCAGGCTCTTCTTCTTTTCTCAGAGTTCACGGGGGAAACTGGCCCTGCTCTGCTTGCTTTCCTGCATCCAGTTCCTACAACCTCTCTCTCCCTCCTTTCCTCCAGTCTCGCCCTCAGCCCAGCACTCATCCACTCCTTCCAGATTCGCACCATCTGTGGGGTCTGTTTTGCTTTTACACCCTTGACCCTTCCATCGACACCGCTGTTCCTAATCCGCCTTTCAACATTTTGCACGGAGCTTCTGATGCCAGCTCCCTTCCTCGCAGTTGATGGGCCTGATGTGCAATCACAGCAGTACTCCCTTGTTTCTTAATGAGATGAGATCACATGTCTGTAGCTGCTTCGTAGGACAAAGGCTAAGGCTTTACTCCTCAGTAATGCTGAGGGATGCCCCGGGCTGGGTTTATAGGATGAGTGCAGGCTTTGTTCATACTGTTTCTGGATAACCCAGCCATTTCTCAGAGAAATGGAATGGGTGAAGTGGTCAGTACCCCCATCTTCTACTCCCATAGAGCCTGCTAGAGTTTCTCAGTGGTTGGCTGTGTTCTCTGGTCTGATACCTGAGTGCAAGGCTAGAGGTAAGAAAGGATCCGGGAGAGAAGCTGTGGCTATGGCAACAACAGCAATAGAACCATCAGTAATAGTGACTGCAATTCCTTAAAAAGCTGTGCTCATGGAACTGTGGGTATAGCCATAGGTGATGTGCAAAATACAACCCAAGATGCTTTGCATGATTGGACGGGATCTCCTGCCCAGCCTCAGCCAGTGACTTAGGCAGGGGTTATGGGAGCTGCTATAAGAGGCCTGGGGAGCCACAGTGGCTGGCAGCTCTCAGGATGGAGGGAGGGGTAAGAACAAATGCGGCTCAGGAAGTCTGACCAATGCGAAACCAGCTCCTGGGATCCACCTCTGTGCTACAGGCTGGAGGCGGAACTGAAAGGAGAGGACTCTGTCCCAGTTCCTAGAGACCAATAGTGTGTTAGCAGACACACGTGGATAGTGTGTTAGGGAACCTCAGGAGAGCTGATACATAGCTGGCATTTGTTCCAATCCAGGTATTGTGCCTTTGAAGAATATGCACATACTGCCCTGTTATTTTTGTTTGTTTGTTTGTACATTTTTGTTTTTTGTTTTTCTTCAACATCTGGCTAGGCAGTCCTTGATTTATAGACCAGAAACTTGAAGCTCACAGAAGACGATGACTTACTCAGGGTCACACAGCTGGGAATCAGAGGGACTAGACAAAGACTAAGCCAGAAAACACACAAGTCTAATAAAAGCTGAGAGCAAAACTGAAGCTATGAGAAGGCAGAACCGAAGAGGCCAGTAGCACCTCTGATGGAGAAGGAGCCTATGGCCATGCTGAGAGCGTTCGGGCTTTTAAGCACAAGTTCTGGGGAGCCATTGAGGTCTTCTAAGCAGCAGAAAGCAGTTTAGGAAGTGGTCCTCAGATGAAGTTGAGAACAGACATGGATTAGAAGTAGAGACAGAAAGACCACTTGGTTGGAAGTCATCCAGGAAGATGAAGATATGACCAACAACCAGTCAGGATACAGGGGAGCCAAAAGAACAGGGCCACAAGGAGGGTGGGGAGGAGCTGAGGCTGTGTTAAAGATGCTTGACCATATAGCAACTCATGGGAGAGATAACCGTCTGATCACAGGGCCAGAGAGGAGATCTACTCTTGCCAACAGAGTGAGGCAGGAACTGGAGACTGGCAAGAAAGGGCTGTGACAAGGAAAGGAACAGGGACAAGAGAGAGCCTGGAAGCCACTGGGAAAGAAATGCTAAAGGGAAGGGTCCACTTCTTCCAAGAAGTTCGTGGGAAATGTGATATCTACCTTGGTGTCAGGAGCATGAAGGGAACCCCAGTTCCAAGTGAGAAGCTAAGACAGATTAGCAGATGGAAGGGAGATGAATCTGCAGGGAAGGCAGCCAGTAGCACACAAATGTAGCCAGGGCAGATGGAGGCACACCTAGGCTTGGGAGAGGTTTTTGGTATGGGTAGGATGGGAGAATTTTTTTAAGGTAGTTTCAGGTTGTTTTAAGATATAGTAGAGATATTGGTACATGTGCCCCACCCCCTGCCCCTTAGTCTAAGAAAATCCTTCAGATGTCAGGCCCCCATACTAACTTTGTCACACAGCTTCTGATGCCATTCCTGGGGATAAGGTCAGAAATCAACAAAGAGAACCCAGGAGCTGGCCAGTCTGGCAGAATTCCTAGGTGAGGATCCAGACAAAGGCACCAGCCTGAAGGGGAAGCTGTAGCTCTCTGCACTGCCCGGCGTGCCCCACCCGGAGCCCCCTGAAACGCTGCTGTGATCCAGGACATCACTGTTACACGAGATTTAAAAAACTTCCCAGCTCATTTGCCTCAGGCTAGGGAAGCAGCAAAGGTGTGTCACTGAATTTTCAGCCTGTAACAGCCACCTTCTCTGCTGTGGTGTCAGCTGCTAGGGAAGGGAGCCTCCTCCCTTCTTTAGTGGTAACCAGGTAATGGCTGAGGCTGTCATCAAGAAACAGAGCCAGCAAACTGCCAGGCCATTGAGCATCATTCAAATGCAAAGTCCCATGGTACTTAGCAGTGATCAAGATGGCTTCCACAGGACCCTCTGCCTAATAGGGGCCATTGTGAAAGAGAAGAAAGCCAGTAGGCAGAGCATGAGCTTCCAGAAGGGAAGGTCTTTAGTTCTGAGGCACTACCTCACCTTAATAAAGCCTTTTTTTTTCCAGTTATAAGGCTAAATCACAGGGGTACCAGCAAGCTGACCAAATTCACATTCTGTTCTCAATCTTCATCTATGGTAGTTAACTTCTTTATACACCTCGGGGAAGTAATGAAACTGAAGGCCAAAAACCGGCATATGTAAGTAACACTCCTTTGTGTCCCAATACGATGCTACCTCCACGATCTACCATCACAGGAGAAAAGCAAGCCGAAGAACAGACACAAAGGGTGCTCCTCCCTTTTCTTTGATAAAGAATCACTGCTTTTTTTGTTTTAAAAAAATCCATACATATAAGAATCCTGAGGTGTGTTTTCATGTACTGTGCCTTTGTTTGCATGATTCTAAGGTCACATGGAACACAAGTAATGGTGACTTCTCCCAAGGAGGGGATTTGGACAGCCGAAATGCGTGAAGGGCCACGGTTATTTAACCATGACTCATGTGCAAAGTGGTACTCAAAACCAAAACAAAGTAACAAGAAAAGAACCCATGATGAATGGAAACGTCAGCCTCCACGGAGCAAGAAAGTGGTTTGCTTCTGGGGTCTATGTGTTGCAGTGGGTTCAAAAGAGCCCAGAACCCCTGGCCAGGAGTGAGAAGCAGGCTGACAGCTGGCTCCAGGGGATCCCCAAAGACAGCCCTCCCCCACCAGATGCCTGTCCCTGCTTCCTGAGAAGTAGCTGCGGTTCAGCATGGCTGTTTCATTTTGCAAGGCTGTTGCAAACATCTCCTGTCAATAAATTACCCTGTCATCCAGGGAGATTGCCGGCCTCCCTTTGATGCTCTTGCTTTCTCCCACATACATCTTCATCTCTGCTACGGGCTTCTCTGCACTCCATCATTTCCCTTTTCTCTTTTGTTTTTATAACACTTTCAATCATTTTCCTGTGGTCTCTTCCCCAAGCGTCCCTGCCTCTCGGGTCCCTCCCCTTGAACTCTAACATCTGTTCTTGCACCATTCTCCTGCAGTGTCCTTGTGGCTCAAAAGTGTGAGTCTCAGGAACAGAACCACCTATAGCTTCCAGGGTTCTGTGCAAGATAAAAATGTGCCCCCATCCCTGTGAAAAAAATCATTATCATGAATTTCAAGATGGTGGTAACAGTATCTAGCCAACTGCCAAATCCTTCTTGGTGTCAACTGCAAGCCACAAAGCTGGCTCTACTGTGATTCAAATGTGTTCCATGTTAGAAACTAAATTTCCAAGCTCGTAGGGCAATGCTCATCGCCCTCAGGAGGGTTAGGATGAGATGAGGAGGAGGGTGAGGGCCCCACCATAGCATCAGCGGGTTTATGAGAAAGCTATCCAGGCAAGTATGCTTACCATAGCTGACCATGTCATGTACCCGGGTCATGTTCAGATGTGGCATGAAGGCCACCACCAGACACAGTGGCATGCTCTTGAACACAGCCTCCTGGGTGTGAGAAGTGAACTTCTCATTTTAAAAAATATTCATAAACTACCTAGTCTCGGGTACTCAGCTTTAGGAACAGAAAACCGACTGGTGTATGTGACAATTTTTGCTTTAATCCACTTTTTCCTGAGCATTCTCAGGACGTTTTCAACTGTGCTCCGCTGCTCCTGACCACTATTTTAAGGTGCCTTAACTTGCACATTTTGATACAACATAATCAACACTCATTAAAAATCAAACAGGGTGCTCCATCTTATTGACTCTTCCTTTTCAACATCTTTCCTCGGGCATCTGACAGCAGGACAGGAAGTTCCCTCACAGGGACAGCAGCCCATAGAAGCTGACAGTTGCTTTCCTGGTCATCAGAGACCCTCAGATTCAAGTCCTGAAGTTAAAGGGGCACTGAGGCAGCTCCCGCCTCAAAAGGAAGGCTAAGGAAGAGGCAAGAGAACTGGCATTGTCTTGTGGGAGCTACCATGAAACTGGTGTTAACAAGCACAGTTCACCAAGAAATCAAGATTCCTGCTTCATTGACTCTGGTGGATAACCCAGATGCCAACGCAAAGTAGAAGAATAGTTCTGGTTTCATGGGTTCTTTCCCCTGCTAGATTTCAGGGATGTTACCTTCTTCCCAGAGTGCTCCTGGTTTACTTCTGGGAGCCGCAATCCCACTGTCCTGCACCCCCCACCCAGTCTAAGGACCTACTGCACACCTGTTGGTTTGCCTCTGGTGCTGAATGACCATGTTTTTCTCATGGATCGTCTCCAGCAGGGCCGTGGCCAGAGACTTCAGGTCAGCGATGGACTGTGGAGTAGCTGGGAGGCTGCACCCGTGATCTTCAGAGAGCAGATCCTGGACTAGGGAAGACACAAAGGTTGACAGCTCAGTCAGGGATTCCGAAACATGGGACTGCAGACCCATGTCCGTTCTTCCTGGAGAATGGGGTGCCCCAAGCTTTGACATGATACTGTGTTGTCCTGAGAGCCTATCTCAACTACCACAAGGAACACATGAAACTCAGTGTAAGAGCTAAGTGGAAAAGTCTCAAAGAAATTGGACCCCCCCTTTAAATTCTCTTCTTTTTGTTAAACTGGAGTGGAGCCCAGGGCTCTCCTGCTATGCAAGCACATGCCCCCTGAGCCACACTCACCTCCAGCCATTGGCAGCTTTTTCAGAGACTAACAACATTTTCACTTGCCAGCCTGTGAAGGCATTTTTATGCTAACTCACTGAGACTCGGAACTGAGACATAAAGACCCCAAACCTAGCAAGCGTTATTTATTTCCATTTTGTTAACAATAAAGCAAGTCTCAGATGGGTTAAAAACACTTGCTAAAGGTCGTACTGCCCTGCAAATGACTGGGCTTCCCAGCCCTTCGGGCTCTCTGGTTAGGGCAAAAGTAATATGCCACTTTAAAGGGGTAAATCAATGGGGAGAAAACACAAGTGACAGCCACCCTGGTGCCCTCCTGACTATGAAAAGGCACAGTACTTTCTGGAGTACCATTTCCTGGGACTGTATGCATGTATACGGGTCCATTCAATATTCTTCTGAAATGGGGGAAAATATTACTTTTTCATTTAACAACATTCCATCCCATTAGTATTCCCCCAAATATAAAGGTGAACCCCCACTTTAATAGTTCATCTAGGTTTATAAAAGTTCATTTAGCTATTACTAGATATTTATGCCATTTCCAGTTAAAATATAGAATGTGTGACCAGGCTAGCCTTGAACTCACAGAGATCTGCCTGTTTCTATCTCCCAAGTGCTGGGATTAAAGGTGTGCAACCACCACTGCCCGGTTTGAAGAAATTTCTTATAGCAAAAAAATTCCTATACGTCTAATTTATTTCTTACTAGTTATTGCTAGGGGATCATTTAGGTTTTTCATAATGGGTTGCTAAGCTCATACACTTAGATTACTAATCCCATAGACCACATCAATAAGGTTCTCTCATAGGTTTTTCTAGAAGACTTGAGTCAGTGGATAACTAACTCTGCCTGTGGTGTTTGACTATGACCGGCACTTGTGATATTAGAGTCAGGACAGGGGTCCTTACTCTAAACTGTTTGCTAGGTATGGTATCCAAGGCCAACCATGCATTGAGTTCTCCCTCTCTATCTCAGTTTGTCTCTCTGTGCATATGTGTGTATGCATGTGTACATGTTCATGTGTGTGCATGACTGTGTGGGTTTGTGTGGAGGCCGACATCAGGGCTTTCTTTAATCTCTCTGTCCTTGTTATTTTTGAGTTAGGGTCTCACTGTGCATCCCTAGCTAGCCTAGAACTTGATATGTAGACCAGGATGGCCTCAAACTCCTAGAGAAATCTGCTCCCAGAGAACTGAAATAAAAGGCACTTTGCCGGATATAATCTTTTTTTTTGAGACAAGGTCTCTCACTGAACCTGGAGCTCACCAATTAGGATACCAGGGCTGGTGAGAAAGCTCCAATGGTCTTCTCGCCCCTTCCTCACCAGTGCTAGGATTACTATTGTGCACCGCCACAGCCAGTGTTTGACATGGGTGCTGGGGATCTGAACTCAGGTCCTCTTGCTTACACAGCAGACACTTTCCCTGCTGAGCTACATAGATGAGCTTTCCCTTCTAGGGTGTTATAGCTTCCCATTCAAAAACACTTCCAGGATGTTCATTTCTAGGTGAGTGGGGAAAAGAAGTTGCCTGGGAAAGAACCTTGAGTGTGAAGTCCACTGCAGATGCCATGCTTTTGAAAGCCAGTTCCGATTAAGACTGGGCCATGGTAGCTGCAGGTCGGCACTGTCAGCAGCTGAGAAGCCGACCTGTGCAACCTAGGCTTAAGTCGAGAACTGACTGCAGAAAACGAAGTACCAGACTCAAGCTCTCTGCTATTTATTCCCCTGGACTGCTCCCGGAAGATCATTATTTTTCACTGGAATCGACAGGAAGGAAGAACAAAGCTGCAATCAATAAAAGCTTCTTTGAAAACGGCATGTGTTCCCATGATCCATGGTGCAATGATCTATGCAGTAGGGGGCTTTTCCATTCTGTCTGCAGAGGCCAGGAGAAATATGCTTAGAGGGGGCTGGGCACCTAGGGGCTCTCTGGTGGTGATGGGAAGGAAAAAGATTCTCAAGAGGATCCAGTCATTGGAGAAGCTCCAAGGTGAGGGCTCTCAAAGTGGGGTCTCCCACTACAAAAGCATGGCCTGGGCATCCTGAAAATGTAGATTCTCAGGTCCCACCCCTAAGACTGGGCAAACCAGAAACCTGGGTGGGCGTAATCTGGGTTAGAAAGACTCAGGCAATCCTGCTGCAAGTGGCAATCAGGTGCCCGTTTTCTGTCCCACAAAACCCGAGGTTTGGGTGGGACATGTACTCTAGCTCTTTGCTCAGAAATTGGTCCAACCTGGATAGTAACTCCTACCTTGCTTCGCAGACAGGACCCCGGTCAGAGCACTACTGTTGGACTTGCCTTCACCCTTGGAGTTTTTCCGCCTCTCGAGAGCATTCTGCAACCGCAACGGAAAAACCAAAATTTTTTTTTGTCAGAAAAGGCAGCAATGGAAAAATACCTCGTTAAGGGGATACACCCCGTGTACTTACAAGAATGCTGGCAGACTCAAAATGTAGACTAAAACATAGACCTCTCCATCCTTGGGCTTTTAAAAGACTCTGTATAGAGAGTCTGTTTGGTTTTTAAGTTACAGCGAAGGAGAAAGGCAGTAACGGTAGCCTTGTATTCAGAGGGGTGTAATCCACATTCCTTAAATGGAATCTGAGGCAGGCTAACATGTGGAGAGACTTGTTATGGAAATCATTTTAGAATAGACCTGAGATGAAGACGACATTTGCTTTCATGTACTAATGGTGGTACCAACGATGCTTGGCTTGGAAAAAGATCATGGCCAATTCGTGATGTCTGTCTTGGACATACAATTAAGTACACATGCTGTTATGGTCTTAGAATGGACTCTTGCCTTCACACTGATATATAGCAGTCAGCCATGTTTGGAATATGAACAAGATACATGATATATGAAAGAATACACATGGTTGTAAATTTATATGCTAAAAAGCACATACTTCCTTGCTTCATATTTATATATAGATCGATATAAATGAAAGTGTGACTCCCGCCAAATGGAAAGCAATGGTGATCTCTGGGAACAAAGGCCAATGTCAACAACCAGGACAATGTGCCAGCTCTCCCTAGTATGCAGCTGGCTGTAAAACTCCACCCGTAGGAAGAGCCATCAATTTATTTTCAAAGCAGAGAGACCCAGGAGAGTTTTCCAATTATAACACTTACAACTAACACAGCAGAAATAGATATTATCAAACCAGTGGAGCTGGAATTAGACTAAATGACAGTGAGGTGAATTCAAACATCCTACCCTTGCAGTGTGCCTCAAATATTAGCGTTTGGGTTGTGATGTTACATCTTTGTTTCTTCCACTGAAACCATTTTCTTGGGGGATAATTATGACACAAATAGCATCTGACAACTGTACATTTCATAGAGGAAGTGGAGAGGACCCCTGAGTTCACAGGGTTGAGACTCCCAGGTGGAAGCACACAGGTTTGAAGGTCTCAGGATGCCGTGTCTAGACTATAGACGTAGAAGCAGATACTGGGGGAAAATGGTGTTGGGAGTTTGCTATTTTGTGACTGGTTATACTAGCTACCCCAACAAGGGGGTCTTACTGAGCTCCATTTGGGAGAAGAGAAAAGTGATGAAAAGTCTTTGAAACATAAAAGAGATTCAAAATAGGATGACGCACGGATGCTGAGTGGAGAATCACAGACTTGGTCTTGATTGTGGTACCTTGTACTTGGCGATGTTTGACTTCAGAAGGCTGACCTCTTCATGGAGTTGTTTCAATCTCTCCTGGAGATATCTGGGGAAAAAAACAACCCACACATAACAAGGATGGGCATGGGGGAGAAATGTAGCCCACTGAATGATAAGAGCAAAACAGGGATCCCAGATGTCATTTGCATGTAACGACTTCCTTCTCATCCTGGAGGGCAGGGGCCAGAAAATGTGACCTTTTATTAAAGGGATATGATCAAGGTCAGACATGCCCCATCACAGACACCCCATTTTAAAACAGCCCTCTCAGAGATCCCCTCGGGGACAACAACATCCTTTTCCACATAATTCTCATTAAGATGATTGCACCAGGGAGCAAACCAGGAAGAGAAGACGCCAGCCATAACACGAGTCAGACACATCCACACGCTGAAATGTGCCTGGGGGCAAAGACACAGCTAAGGGAATTTCTCAATTTATTTTCTTATTCTTTCCCCTCTCCTTGACAGCAATCACAAACAACTCTTCCTAGCTCTTCACCCTTGTGGCCCAATCAGAGAAGGTGTGGGAAGCGAGGGGGGCTAGACAAGAGGGCGTCTCCCACCCCTCTTCTTTTATAACCAGCACACACCATTGCCAATATCTGGGGGCTGGAACCTACTTTTTATTCCAAATGCAGCTGTCTCAACTGCAGGCAGGGCTTCAGGACCACCCCTCCCCGCCCCAGACTGCCTCTCCTGGATGCTCAGCACTCGCCTGTTCTCCATGCACAAAGCATCCACATCAATGATTCGGTTCTCATGACCACCCAGGATATGGTTGAGCTCCTGGTTCAGCCGGTCCACTTTGTCCTGGTAGGAAGCCCGCTCTTCCTTAATATCCTGGAGTTCATCCACTGACGCCTGCAGGTCATGTTCCAAGGACTCAATCTGAAATCCAAGGAGTGTCATAGTGTTCTCAGCCATGGGCTTCCGGGTCAGGGGTGCGGCTTCCACTAGACTAGCTAACTTGGAGAGCTTAGGGGTACTGCTAGAGTCACCCACATTGCAATGCACACTGGGTAAGGGCTTGGAGCTAGGGGATACCTTCCAACCAGACACTTAACATGGGTGAGATTGCTGAGCCTGATCTCTAATCCCTGCACACTGCCCCCATTCACAGATGTGGAAAGGACAGGCTGATCCTAGAGTTCTACAAAGGCAATGCAGTTCCAAGTCACTCAACCTGGGTGTCCTGGGCCCAGTGAGCAAGAGAAGAAAAAGGAAGACTCTGCCCCTGTGGTTGCTTCCCAAACAGGGCTCTGCACCCTCTGAAATCCTGCCCACAAAGCATCGCTCAGCATCTTAGTGGAAACTCCTAAGTTAAAGGCCAGTTTGTCATATTTCCTCCCTACTGCCTAAGCGGGTGGAGGACAGCAAGTTTCTTGACATACTCAGAACAATGGACAATCAGTGCTGGACATCCCTGGCTAGGGGTCAGACACTCAGTATGAACCTAGGAAGAACTGAGAAAGTCAAGACCTCTCAGCATCACTGGCCTCCTCTTGGATTTGGATACAGGACCACATGTGCCCTACTTCCTGTTGTGAGGTCTACTTCCTGTTGTGAGGGGCCACGGGAGCATGTGTGCCCTGCTTCCTGTTGTGAGGGGCGATGGGAGCATGTGTGCCCTGCTTCCTGTAGTGAGGGGCAATGGGAGCATGTGTGCCCTGCTTCTTGTTGTGAGGCCACATGCAGGCATCCCTACCCAAACCAGAGCTCAACAGTCACCTGTTCCTTAGCTCGCTCCAGCTGCTCAACCAAATCCTCCCGCTCATGGGCTGCAAAATGCCTCATGCCAATTTCTTCATCTCCGAGCCTTTGTTTAGCAATTGTCATCCTCAACAGCTGCATTTTCCATGATTAGAAAAAAAAAAGGCAAAGGAAGAGAGAAAGAATATGAATGAGTACATCCCCCCCAAACCTCAAAGACCTATACAGAAATTTCTGGAAGAATAAAATTCTTGCAAGAACTACTGGAAGAAAGGACTTGCCAATATGATTAAATTTTAAGAAAGGGAAAACTTCTGCTATAATTTGTGTTTGTTGATACATCTGTGCACATATTCAGTGCAAGGCCAGGGCACCCAGGCTTGATCCTGGAAGGCGGATGTGCTATGGGGCACTGCCACAATGAAGAAGAAAATCTTGAACCTCATTTAGACTTAGCCAAGTTCCAAAACAACCCCCTAGGACTGGTTAGGATCAATGCCCCACATTGAAACACTAGGCGAGACTATCAAGAACTTGAAAAATGCTATTCAATGTCCAGCAAGCTCATGCCAATGTGGTCTGTGAATGACCCAGATGTCTAGCTTCTTGAGGAAAAGATAAGTAGAGTGCGCTCGAGAACACAAGTCTTGTATGCACTGTGACCAAGTGTGTGCTAGGAACTAATGTATGAGAGAATACAAAAAGTGACCAAATACATAAAGTACCAAAATATGTGTTTTTGGCAATGTAGACATCCTGTATACTGCATCCCAGCTCCCTCCTCCCAGGTAAAATCACAACAGGAATTATGGGAGAAGTACCAGGATGAACCTATAGTTTCAGTGCATCCATGCCTGCCCATCATCATGTACTTATCCTAAAAAGGTTCATAATGCATGGTCTTCTCCCTATGGATGGATGTGGATGGGCTCGCATAAGCATGAAGCCCTCAGAATACTGTCCCTATTGTATGGGTATGACAGCCCAGTAAAGCTCCCTGTGAGCATGCTCTTTCTTGCTCCTGCTTGATTGAGTCTTAGGAGAACAGTGACCAGTACAAGTGGTTAAACTCCAGCATTTCCAAAGGATTTGGGTCAGGTGAGAGATAGAAAGTTAATTTAAGCCAAGGCAGAATTACCTAATTGAAATGATGACAGCAATGGAGAGAAGTGGGAATTGCAGAAATGCAGACAGGATGCAGTGACCCTCCGCTGCTCTATTGACTCACAGTGTCTACTGGGTGCCATGAGCCATAGCCTGGCATGGGGTGGAGGATACTCACATGCAAAACTCCATGCCTAATGGAATCTGCTAAGTCCATACTTGGGGTTCACAGTGTGTGTACTTGTGGATTTTCCTACTCGGTCCAACTTATTTGCACCCCTAAATCCATGTTCATGGTCTTCCAGCGTCATGGCTGAACATTCACAGAGTTGAAAAAAATGTGAAGGCCAGATGTTCAGCCCAGATGAGGTCAACAAGGCCACCTCCTGTCTCCCTGCCTCATACCATGACGACCTGGCCATGACCTGCATGGTGCTGAGTGCCCACATTTTTTTCCTTTGATAATTTTGATGGTTTTATAAAATTCACAAATTTGTGGGACTCAGTGTGTCGCCTCCATGCATGCATATACTGTATGATGGTCATAGCAGGGTAATTAATACACACTTCCCCTTCCACATTTATTATTTATTATGAAAAGCTTTGGACACTAACTGCTCTGAAATACACAATGCAATGTGCTAATTAACCAGTCACCTACTATACAGTAAAAAGTGTGGGGCTTAATCCCTGCAGTCTGTGACTGTTTGGATACCAACACCTATGCTCCTATGCCCATCTCAGTCTCAGATAAGCATGGTTCTCTTTTCTACTTCTTTTCTGTTTCTGTGATAAAACACTCTGACCAAAAGCAACTTGGGGAGGGAACGGTTGGTTTTGGTTTACACTTCCAGGCCACAGCCCATAACTGAGGGAAATCAGGGCAGAAAGTCAAGCAGGAACTGCAGAAAGCAAAACCAGAGCAGCTGACCGGCTTGCTCCTGGCCCATGCTGAGCTAGCTGTCTTAGGCAGCCCAGATCCAACTGCCTAGAGATCTTGCTCTCTCCCACCCCCATCCCAGTAGGCTGAGCCCTCTCACATCAGTCAAGACAATCTCTCACAGACATGGCCAATGGCTAATCTGATAGAGGCAATGCTTCAGGTGAGGGTCCCTCTTCCCAGGTGACTAAAGGTTGTGCCAAATTGACAATAAAAACTAGCTTGTGCAACGTCTCTGTGAAGACCCTTTTCAAGACTCTGGATATGACTGTGATCCTGTGACAATTGTCTTTCTGTGATTTATTGCTTGCTTGATTGATTTAGCTAACATGATATCTTCTGAATTTCATCCATTATGAACACAGAGTAGTATCCCACTGGGTACATGTACCAGATCTTCTTTATCCAGTCCACTGATGAACACTTAGGTTGGTGCCACACTGTGGCTAGTCTGAGTAGCATATTAATGAACATGGACACACAGGCATCTTTTTGATACAGTGATGTCATTCCCTTGAATTCATACCTAGTACTGCAACTGCTAGAGGTTGGTGTTCATATATAACATTTTATTTATGTATAATTTGAAGGGCTACAGCATTTCCTCCCATGGCTGTACTAATCTACCCTTCCTCTGGTACATTGTGCTAATCTACCCTTCC